>VMDO01003444.1:0-143226 GCA_007922755.1 Pedetes capensis | reverse complement strand
ACGCAGGCAGTGAGCAACTTCAAAGTCAAAGAGAAATTATTTCTGAAATAGCAGCTTTGTAGGACTATTTGTGCCTTTTTTCACTAATGGAAAAATCAATAATATTTGTTTCCTCATAAACAAATGCTATTAAGCACTATGACTAAGAGAATATGCTAAAGACCTGGAGCCCAACCTCTAAAAGATAAGCTGGTCTCTGCTAAGCACAACAAAAGGCACAGACTGGGTGCTGCAGAGAGGAAGGAGAAAGGAGAGGCCATGCAGCAAAGAAGAGGCCATGATGGCTGGGGAAGGCCAGCCATGCAGCAACATCTGGACATGACTTTGCTCAAAGAATGGGTAGGACTCTAATACATAAGGCTGGAAAGTAGAGCATTTTGGACAGGTATGTCTCAAGGAGCTACATACCTCCCACCCAGCACCTCTCCTCACAGTGTTCTTCTGCAAGGCAAGAATTTGCTCTGATTTGTGGATGAGGAAACAGACTGAGGAACTCAATGTGAGGCAGGGCTACTTCTCAAACACAGGTCACCTTGGATATCAAAGACGGGCTGTGTTCACCTTTGTCGCCATGACAAGCAGCCTAGAGCCTGGTCCAGATCAGTACTGCCTGTGATGGCAGATCATAGTCCTACAGGCATGTCTTAAAGCCACACTAGGGACATGGGGAGCCCAGGGCCAGCGCTGACTCCACCCTGAGGGAGACAGGGGGTGGTGAGGTTTTTGTGTTAGGATAGCAAACAGCTGAAGGTATGCTTAGGAATGAACCTGAGGGCAGGAGGTAGGATGAATGCCAGCGGGCACAAACACAATACCGAAGCAATGACTGCTGTGTAATCTCAACACAATCAGAGGGCACGAAGGAGCCTGGGGGCATGGGCACAGGAAACCCAACATTCATGGACCCTGGGCAAAGCCCAGTGTAAGGTTAAGTTTGTAGTTTAAGTACGTTGGCTAGAGCAAGATATAAAATTCTCGTCAAGGCTGCAGGACCACTTGGAATGAACAGTCTCCCTAAATGTGTTTCACTATGTTGTACAGGCCTGCAGCCATAGCCCTGTGGCATCCGATCCCGTCAGGTCTCGGAAGCTAAGCAGGGTCAGGCCTGGTTAGTACCTGGATGGGAGACCGCCTAGGAACACCAGAAGCTGTAGGCTTAGGAGAAGGACCTGGCAACCCCCTCCCAAAAATCAATCTGCCATTGAAAACCCTATGAACAGCAGAGAAGCACTGACAATAGTGTTTCCCCTGTTGTACAGAGGGTCGCTATGAGTCGGATACCAACTCGATGGCACCTAACAACAACAACAAATGTTGTACAGAAGATACTTTTGACCCTGCAACCTTAGAATTGCAACACTGTCCTGTGATGATGCTCCACAGCTAAGGAGGCAGCAGTCCTCCCTGCACGGGCAGGACCTCTGCAGAAGGTAGCAGCTCTGATTCACCACTAACCCCCACAGGAAGTCACCAGAGACTGTCAAGGGCCTAGGAATCATCTAACTGGTTGCTGTCAGGTCAAAAGGCAACGTACTGTCATCGGCATACCAGGAATTTCTCAGGAAACCTGGCAAGCTGGGCCTCTTTTCTATTAATAAATGAATATAAAGCCCAACGTCAATTAAAAAAAAAAAATCACAGGAATCTGAGTGATAGTTGTCTAGAGAAAGCTAATGAACACATCAAATTCTCCTCCAGTAGACAGAAGTCTAGAGATTCATTTCCCAGTTACTTTCACAAATCTTAATATATTCAGGCAATAAAAGGTCTTCTCTAAAAAGGCCCTTTAAGCCAGATGCCTTGGTGCAGCCTGTTTGCTCAGCCACTAGGGAGGCAGAGGCAGGAGGATCTCAAGTTCAAGGCCAGAGGCAGCCTGTGTAACTTAGACCCTGTCTCAAGATAAACAATAAAAAAAGGCTTAGGGATGCAGTTCAGTGGTAGAGTGCTTGCAAAGTATACGTAAGGCCTCAGGTTCAGTCCCCTAGTACTGTCAAATAAATACATAAATTAAAAAAAAAAAAAATCAAAACGCCTGTAATCCCAGTGGCTCGGGTGGCAGAGGCAGGAGGATCGCAAGTTCGAGACCAGAGGCAGTCTGCATAACTTAGTGAGACCCTGTCTCAAAAAGTAAAAAACATGGGCTGGCTGGGGGTGCAGCTCAGTGGTCCAGCACTTGCAGAGCATGCAGGTGCGAGACCCTGGGTTCAACCCCCAGTACCAAAAAAAAAAAAAAAAAAAAAAAAAAAAAAAAAAAAAAAAAATCAAAAAGCCCTTTAAATTAAAAAGGCAGAGAAAATTTTCAGGATGCATTCTCAACTAATTTTTCCTTTTTTCTGAGACAAGGTCTGCCTATGCTGTCCAGACTGGCTTAGAATTTGCTATTTATTGGGCCGGGCGTGGTGGTGCACGCCTGTAATCCCAGCAGCTCAGGAGGCGGAGGCGGGAGGATCGCAAGTTCGAGACCAGAGGCAGTCTACGTAACTTAGGGAGACCTTGTCTCAAAAAGTGAAAAAAAAAAAAAGGGGGGGCTGAGGTGCAGCTCAGTGGTCCCGCACTTGCAGAGCATGTAGGCACAAGGCCCTGGGTTCAACCCCCAGTACCGCAAAAAAAAAAAAAAAAAAAAAAAATTTGCTATTTATTTAGCCCAGGCTCTGCCTGAACTCAACAATCCTCCTGCCTCAGCCTCCTCAAGTGCTGGGATTGTAGCTAAATCATTGTTTTTAAAAATACAATGACAATCCATTTTAGAATGAAGGCTTGGCAGTCAGTTCTATGTAATCCTACAACAGTAAGGATCATTCTCACCTGAAACTAAACATAGGGAGTGGACAGTTTTTCTTTCTTCCTTTTTTGTGGTGCTGGGGATTGAGCCCAAGTCCTCACACATGCTAGGCAAGCCCTCTGTCATTGAGCCACACGCCTAGTCCCATTTCTTAGCTTCAGATCAAATACTTCTTTAAATTTTCTCTTATCCCAAACCTGGTATACAATTTCATGGAAGCCCATGGGTGGGAGATCCCAGCAGCATGTCAGGCCTGCACTTGCAGCCTGCAAAGCTGAGCTCCACTTGTGTCCACACGCAGACTCCCTGCAAAGCTGTGCAAACACAGTAACTTTGTCCTCACCCGTGGCAACTGGTCCCACTGTTCTTTATTCTTCATCTCTTCTTGCACTTCATGGATCCGCTTTAGTGACTCCAGACTTTCATCAAGCAAAAATGTCGTGTCATTTATCAGCATGTTTATATAGCGAACAAACTGCTTCCCAGAACTGAAAAAGCAACGAGATGGTGCACAGTCACACAGCCAGGAGGGCCAAGAGAAACCAAACCTCTCCTGAGTACCAACCATATCACCTACGACACTGCACACTGGGGCACAATTCAGCTACAACACGGCTCAAGGACCACCAAATCTTTCCTTAGATTCAATTCTTGTCTGTTTTTGAGATAGAGTCTCACTGTGTAGCCCAGGCGGGTCTTGAACTTGCAATCCTCTTGCCAGGATTATAGGAGTGTACCACTGTGCCCAGCTCTGTTGTTCTTTCTAGGTAATTGTGATAGGCTCATTCTAGTGAAGTGTGGAAGACACCTGGCATTGGCTTATGAGAGCCAACTGCAAAATATTCCAGAATTTTCTGAGCTTGGCAACTCCCTTGGCAACTTAAATTTGGCCAACAGTGGACATATTCATAACCAGCAAATGCTGCCATTGTCCCTCCAGACAACAGGCTTAGCAGCAAACCCCTGGTTCATTTGTTTAGTGGTTTTTCAGTTTTGTTTTCAATACTAGGGGTTGAACACCAGGCCTCGCACATGCTAAGCACACTTCACCACTGAACACCTTCGTTTACTTTTTATTTTGAGACAGTTTTTTTTGTGGTAATGGGGGTTGAACCCAGGGCCTCATGCTTGCATGCTCTGCAAGTGCTGGGCCACTGAGCTGCACCCTCAGCCCATTTTTTTACTTTTTGAGACAGGGTCTCGCTAAGTTACACAGACTGCCTGTGGCCTCAAACTTATGATCCTCCTGTCTTTGCCTCCCGAGTCGCTGGGATTACAGGCGTGCACAACCGCGCCTGGCTCTGAGATAGGGTCTTGTTAAATTGCACAGGCTGCCTCTGGTCTTGAACTTGTGATCCTCCTGCCTCAGACTCCCAAGAGGCTGGGATTACAGGTGTGAGCCACAGTGTCTGGTTCCCTTAGTGTTTTTAAGGAGGGAAGACGCTGTTGCAGACTGGTAAAGAAAATATGCTTACATTCACCAAGATATAGGAAAGCACAAATAAGTACCCATATGTAGCAGACAAGAGAACTACTGATAAAGTTATACCTCATCCCAAAGAAAGATACACTGAAGTAAAACTGGAATCTGTAAAAGAACCTGAAGCTTCCAGTCTGAGGAACCATTGAGTGGATTGGGTTATAATGGAGGGACTTGTTGGTGAACTGAAATAGTTTGGCCTACCTGTTAGACTCTGAAACTGCCAGATTAGTGGGGAAAAGAGAAACTCCACTTTGGGACCTACACCTGTGGAATCAGGGAGTAGAGAGCCCGTGCCTGGGGAAGACAGGTTCCTCTGAACAAGGGCAGTAGGCGTTGATCTCATTAAAGTGGGGACTCGGGAAACTCATTTCCAAAGACTACCATGTAGATTAAGCTGTGGGTCTGATGGTCTTTAAAGTCATACCAAGGTTTTGCTGGAACATAATGCAGACCGTAAGAGCAGCTTACGGATATGAAGAATTAACTTACTTTACTCTGTGGAAAGCAATCTAACAAATGGTTAGTCCACTGATAATACATGTATTATTGACTACTATAGTCAGTTAAAGGTAGTAACTGGACTTGATCAAAGATCTAATATGAGTCACCAAAGACCCCAAAGGATGTGATAAAAGCTATTTTGAAAAACTATTGAAGGGTTCATATTTTCATGTGTTTTTTTTTTTTTTCTTTTGGCAGAACTTGAGCCTAGGGCCTTGCACATACTTTGCAAGTGCTCTACCATTGAGCTGCTGCACACCCAACACATTTAAAAATTTTTATTTTGAACAGGACCTTACTAATTTATGCAGGCTGCCTATGGCCTTGAACTTGTGATCTTCCTGCCTCTGCCTCACAAGTCACTGGGATTACAGGTGTGTGACACTGCCACCAACCCATTCTTTTTTTTTTTTTTTTAAGCTCTGACAGATAATTTAGGTGGTAGAATTACTACTGTTTTGTTTTAAGCAGTCCCTGAATTTCAGGTAATTGTATGAAAAATCCTTAAGGTTTACAGACTGACTATAAGGAACGATACTTCAAATGACAACCTTAACTTGCTTCTAAATCTAAAGTGTTCCTAACGTTTCTAACTCTAAAGCTTGATATCATATTGAAGAACGCTAAAAGACCTCATTTCAGTCATTTTAATGTCATTTAACAATGTATAATCAGAGCATACACACACACACACACACACACACACACACACACACACACAGAGCCACTTACAACGTACAAATTTACAGAATCTTTCTTTATATAAGCTATCCCTAAAGTATGTTGACAAATCTAAAACTCAAATACCTCACCAGCACAGACATTGAGATAGCCTACCTATTTCTCGCAGTACTTTGTAGCAAACTTGCAGGAGACTGAGTTTAAGAAAAAGTCAACAGGAACCCAGCTGTGAAAGCTTTTAAACCGAAATCCTACCTGTGATCTGCAAGAAAGCAAACTGTGACCCCAGGGCTCCAATACTCACTTGAACTCCTCCATAAAGGTGCCATGGTGAGCTATGTTTTGCCAAAGGCTTTTAAAAATGGTGCTAATGTGATAGCGAATTGTGAACTTGTCATAGAACTCGCTGGTGGCTCCAGTATGCTCAACATCTACAGAAGAAAGAAAAAGAGTCTAAGGGACATGTCCTTTCTTACCTTTCCAAACATGGTTATGCCACAATGATATTGAGGGAATATAAATCTACAAAATCAGAAATCTACTAACGTTTTCCTTATCTCTCTCGTGTAAGGCAGGAGAGAAATTATGAGCTGGTTTTAAGACAAAAGTTTCTCAATAAAGGTATGGCAATGATATAATACCTAAGAGTGCTAAAAGAGTGCTGCTGTTGTTAGGTGCCACTGAGTCAGGTCCAAGTCATAGTGACCCTATGTACAACAGAATGAAACATTCCCCAAGTCTGTGCCAGGCATCCTATTTATGTTTAAGCCCACTTCTGTAGACCCTGCATCAATCCATCCAATTGAGGCTTTTCCTTTTTGTTGACATGCCACTCTCCCAAACATGATGTCCTTCTCCAGTGATTGGTCCCTCCTGACTACATGTCCAAAATATGTAAGATGCAGTCTAGCCATCCTTGCTTCCAAGGAGCACTCTGGTTGCACTTCTTCTAGGATAGATCTGTTGGTTCTTTTGGCAGTCCTGGGTATATTCAATATTCATCTCCGGCACCATAATTCCAAAGCATCAATTCTCCTGTCTCCCTTATTCAATGTCCAGCTTTCATAACCATATACGACATGACTGAAAATACCATGGCATGAGTCAGGTGCACCTTTGTCTTCAATGTGACATCTACTTAGAGGTTCATTTTCTGGCACTGTATCTGATGGTGTTTCCCTACTATTCATAGGGTTTTCAATGGCTAATTGTTTCAGGAGTGGGCTGCCAGGTCCTACTTCTCAGTCTGACTTAGTCTGGAAGGTCAGCTGAAACCTGTCCACCATGAAGGACTTTACTGGTATCTATAATACTGGTAGCATAGCTTTCAGCATGCCAGCAACATATAAACTCCCACAGTATGGCAAACTGACAGACATGTAGGGTCCAAAAGGAATAGGATGGGAAAATTATTTGGCATCATTAGGATAATGTCAATTCACCAAGGATCAAAAGCTGAATTATTGTACTTCTCCCAGGTTTGTTTGTGTTTTTTTGAGACTGTGTCTTGCTAAATTACAAAGACTTCCTTTGGTCTCAAACTTGCGATCCTTCTGCCTTTGCCTCCCAAGTTGCTGGGATTACAGGCATGTACCACCACGCCCAGCTCCTCCCCTAGTTTTAAGTTATTCATTTAAAGAAATTCCACAGGACTTCAAACACACATCCCTGAGCAGAAAAAAAAAACAAACAAACAAACAAACTGGGTTAAACTTTCCTATAGGATGTGTGGGCTGGGATTTAGCTCAGTTGGTAGTGCGCTGCGCTGCAGTCTCTGAGGTCCTGAGTTCAATTCCCAGCACGACAAAAATGAGAGAAGGGCCTGGCAATCCACTCCCAAGGCAACCCCGAAACAGCCATTGAAAGCCCTATGAGGGTCGCTATGAGTCGCCACCTAACAACAATAGGATGTGTACGTATTAAATGCCTCTTACTTTAAATACTTTGCATCATGCATACTTTGAAGCATGTACTAAAGTAGAGACAAGAACAGAGACTGCTCATTTACCAGTTATCACCACCCCTGTCACCTATTAAAATGGAGCAAAAAGCAAACCTGGTTATGTAAATGGCAAATAGCTTGAGCATGAGAAATTCCGGAATTCATGATAAATTTTAAAAAGAGGGAAAACTGCCAGGTAAAGACAGCTAAAGCTTAAGGGAAATTAAAATAAGTTACTTTATTTTTTTTTTTATTTTTTTTTTTATTTTTGGCAGTGCTGGGGGGTTGAACCCAGGGCCCCACACATGCTTTTCAAGTGCCCCACCACTGAGCTGTACTCCCAACCCATTAATTTTGTTTATCTTGAGACAGGGTCTTGCTAAGTTATGGAAGCTGCCTCTGGCCTCAAACTTGTGATCCACCTGCCTCTGCCTCCTAAGTGGTTGGGATTATAGGCCTGTACCACCATGCCTGGCTAAGTTACCACTTTTAACCCATCAAATTGGCAGACATTACAAAAATGACAGGACTGGGTAGGGGTGAGGATATGGGGAAATGGGCACACTATACATGCTGGTAGAAATGAACAGTGATGCAATCTCTATTGGCAAAATGGAGCAGAAGCCGTCAACACACCCCTCCCTCTGCCCCACCAATTCTACTCAAGGAAATGTATACAAGCATGTTCAAAAGATACTCAACAGATTGATTTCCAAGGATACTCAACAAAGTATTATTATTATTATTATTTGTGTTTGTGTGTGATGCTGGAACTCAGAGTCTTGTGCATGCTAGGAAAACACTCTATCACCGAGCTGAAACCCTAGTCCAGGGTAAAACATTTTTATCAGAGAAAAAATACAAATATCCCAAATGTCCAACAGAGAATATGAAAAATTATTTGTGATACATTAAGTGAAAAACCACATAGTACCAAACAAAACAGTTTGGGACCAATTTTAATTTAAAAAAAATAAAGTGACCAAAATGTTAACAGGGACTCTCTCGAGTACAGAATGATCAGTGATTTTTATTTGCTTTTTGGTATTTCCTTTATTTCCCAAAGTATAATTTTTTTGTGGCTAAAAGAGAGAACAGCTCTTTAATGGTGAAAGAAAAGGAATAAGATAATTAATACGCATCATAGTAGATCTGAAAATACGTACGTACAGTCATTATGTCAACCTTTCTTCAGATGACCTAAGTGCCATTTTATTGTGTAGAAGTGTGAACTAAATAAAGTGTGGAAAGGTGATTTAAATAGAGCTTGCAAGAGACACAAATTTAGGCCTGGCATAGTGCCACCCATCATCCACAACTGCCCATAATATCTGGACTGTATTCTGAATATGGCAGAGGATAAGCAACTATTGTTGACTTATTAGCCATCAACAAACATTTCTCCCAACACTTTTTTCTTATTTGCTCCTGAAGTTCCATCAAAATCACACCAAAGTCCTAGTTCCGGAAGTTCTTAAATGAACTCATCCCAACCCCCACCACGCCCCTGAGCAAGGATTCTTGTTGCCTTCTTTAATTCATTTCACTATTGGGCCTTCATGCTTGCTGTTCCCTTTTGCTGCCACACTGTGGCTAAGATCTGTTAACAGCTCATATTTATCTCAAGATTCAATATCCCTCCAAACCGATCTCCTCAGAGATCTTCCCTGACCACTCTTCCTAAAGTGGCCAACTCTTCCCATACCTATGGCCTCCGAGACTCTTCCTCATCTGTCTAGTATCTTCACACAGTATGAGCATCCTAAACATTTGCTGAGTTAGTGATGGAATCTACTCTGGCTGATGCAGGCCTTGCCCATTTTGCTCAGCTTTGGAGAAAGGAAGAGCCTGGAAATAAGTCTTGCTTTATCAATGTTCTTCCAGTCCTTAGAGTTCTTCTGCTGTCATACAAAATAAAATACTCTTACTTTGAAACCTAATTTTATTTTTGAAACAAAAATTGGAGTGTAAGCATTTCCTAAGTTAGAATATCATCTCTGTGGCATTAGAGGAGCTTGTCCCATTGATCGATCTTCTATCTGCAGCTCTAATTCATGTCAGAGAGGCAGACAGCACAGTAGGATCGAATCAGCAGATTCTGACAGGGAATTGATGGGCCTCAGGGGAATGTCTGTGAGCCCGCCCACCCCCCCTCCCCAAAGGGCTCTCTCTTCCAAGGTCCTTGGCAACTGGAAGAGCAGTAGTGCTCAGGCACACCTGTGGTAGAGTCCAAATGCTGAGGGGGCTGCCACTTGGTAGCTGTTGACCTTCAGCAAGCTTCCTGACCTTTCTAAGCTTCAGTTTCCTCATTTGTAAAATGGAGGTATTTATAGCATCTGACAACTGATCAGATTAGCAAGTACTCAAGGCTTGGTGGCCATTATTCGGGTAGGTCTCATCTATCCCTGAGGGCCAGAGGGGAAAGAGAAGGGAGGACAATGTTTACGCGCTGGCTTCTGGAACACTGCTAGTGGGCTCCACCTAGCTGAGTCCTGGTCCCACAGGCCCAGTGCTGGTTCTTAAGAACACAGTAAGGGGCCCAGGACACCAACTGAGTACTGACTGCATTTAACTTTATTTTTTGTTATTGTTTTTATTATTAATATATGTTTACTGCAGGAAAATTGGATAATAAAGAGAAAAATATAAAGCTATTCACTATTCTACAATTCAAAAGTAACCAAATCATGGTTAATATTCTAGTATATGTCCTTCCCTGCTTTTTTCTGTCATATAAATGTGTACCAAAAATGGAGACACATTATTTCATTAGTTGGCATTTTCTTTAATTTTTGTTACTTAACCACTGAATATAAATAACAAGTTATTTTTTATGGTTCATATAGGCCCACGGAATGAATAAACTCTACTTAATTTATCCACGATTGGCAGGAATATAGCTTGTATTATAAATAATGCTGTGATGAACACTGTCATAGACATGCACATACATCTCCATGTATTTCACAGCATAAACTACTGGAAATTAAATTTACAAGTAAAAGGGTTTGCTGGTTATTAAGATGTCTCCTTGCTCCCAACTCAACTCTTCATGCTAGGCTTTGGATTCAGGTGCTGAAGTATAGAATCGTCCTTTGCCAGGAACCCTCCATGACGTTCACCAATAACAGGTGCTGAAGGAGAACTGGAAAATGGAAGGAGAGCCAAGGGACTTGGTCCTCCTGGTTGTTCTTGCCAACAGTTGTTCTCCACTTTAGCAACAGCAGCTGCTGTTAATTTCCAGCCTTGTTTCCTATCTTTACAACTGTCATTCCTAAAACTACCACACCCCTACAACTCCCGATGCCCTCAGAGACCCCAGAATGCCAGTCAGCGTCCTCCCTCAGAGGTCTGGAACTTGGCTCTGTCTAAACGTTCATTCACACAGGTGGGTTCTAATAACCCCAGCCTCCTTCCTTGGCTCTGCAGACCTAGGAAGCAGTGATGGCTGCTTCCTGAACCCAGACTCTGTTACCACAAGGTTCCTTTTTTTGCTGAGTCAGCCTCTCAATACCTACTGGATCAGTTCCTTACATTAAATTCTCTCCATTAAAATAACTGGCATGTTTCTGTTTTCCTGACTGGCCTATGAGCCAAATAAAGGACATATAAAATTGTAAGGCTCTTGGTGTGGCCTGCCAAACAGACTTTCAGAAAGGTTTTATCAATTTACCTTTTCATGAACATTTCATAACTATGGTAATTTGCACATTGGCTACAGGGTAGATGGAGTAGATTTTTGCAGGTTAGCCTATTACTCTCCTTTTATTTATTTATTTTTTGAGACAAAAGTCTTGCAATGCAGTCCAGGCTGGCCTTGCCCTCACGAGCCTCCTGCCTCAGCTTGCAAGTACTGAGATTACAAGCATGTACCACCACATCTAGCTAGCATATTTCTTTATAAGCATGGATATTTCCAGCTTAGAAAATAAATTTGGAAGGTCACAAGTGGTACCTCAGTGTTATTTTAAGAAATGCTGCTGGGTGCGGTGGTGCACGCCTGTAATCCCAGCAGCTAGGGAGGCGGAGGCAGGAAGATCACAAGTTTGAGACCAGAGGCAGTCTGCGAAACTTAGTGAGACCCTGTCTCAAAAAGTAAAAAAAAAAAAAAAAAAAAAAAAAAAAAAAAAAAAAAAGGTCTGGGGTGCAGCTCAGTGATCCAGCACTTACAAAGTATGCAAGTGCAAGGCCCTGGGTTCAACCCCCAGTACTGAAAAAAAGAAAAAAGAAAAATGAAATGCTTATATATAGGTCCCCCTGGCCTGCCACATGGTAGGCACCATACGAAGTCCTGTCCTGTACATGTATAAGGCACCATTTGTACATAAATAACCTGTGCTCATGCTCTAACATGGCTCAGAGATGAAAAAGAAAAACTTGCACCCAAAAAGTGGCCTTTTACCTACCCATGAGTGCTCTTTATAGCCAGAAAAAGAATGTGAGCAAAATCTCTACAGCATGTGTACGAGCTTTAGATTTAAGGGGATATGACTAGGCTAAGAAAAGAAACACTTTTCAGATGACACAAAGTAAAAGTGACAATGAGAAGGGCAAGGGATTCTTGGACCCCTCAAAAGTGGAGAGAGAAGACAGCATGGGCCTCAAATGAACAGGAGCAGGCCTTGATCCAGCTGCTCTTATGAAAAGCAGGTGGCTGTGTTCTGGGACACTGGTTTCTTCTTCTTTGTTTTGCTTTGGTGGTACTAGGGGGTTGAACTCAGAGCCTCATGCATTCTTTTGCAAGAGCTGCACCCCTACGTCCCCCTTTTTCTATTTGCTCCCTTGAGACAGGATCTCGTTAATTTAGGCAGGCTGCCTCTGGCCTTGAACTTGTGATCCTCTTGCCTCTGCCTCCTGAGTTGCTGGGATTACAGGTATGTGCCACCACTCCCAGCCTGCCAGTGTTTCATATAAGAGCATGGTGATTACACTCTATAAAGTGCCAAAGACACTTACTGATTGCCCATAACATGTTCAAAAGATAAGAAGACAAAAGGACACACTTGCTTTCCTGAGAATTATGCCAACTGGTGGGAAAATGATCCACTAGTATAATCTTGTGCCTTTGCTAGAAGACAGAGGAATAGATCCCATAGGTAACAGTTGAAAAGCCAAATTAAAAAATCAAAATTTGGAATATAATTCAACTACAAGAGGAAGATGTCCCTACACAGTGCCTCACATGCTCTCTGCTGTTTGCAGCAGTGTAACCCAGAGCCTAGAACAGTACCTGGCAAGTATTAGGTCCTCAATAAACATGATGCATTAATGAATGAGGGAAGATTCCCTGAGGCCACCAGAAATCCTGATTTCACTGGGTTGAGTAGGGTCCAGGAAGATGCATTTTTAACAAGCTCCCTATTTTACCTAATTGGAAACTGAGTTATAGAATGACGTTAAGACACCAATGTATGTTCAAAGCTAAAATGAACCAGATAATTTCACTCAGATTGAAATAACATGAGCTACTGATACCAAATTGAGCTGGCGAAATCATCAGAGGCCAGTATGTAGAACAGAAAATGTAGTATTTTCAACACTCAGGGGAAAATTAACAGTAACACACAAACTGTACGTAGTACGTTACTAGGTTATACTCATAAGTGGATGTTAAGATAATTAGATAACAGAGTCAGAGCTTTAGACAACCGTGCCTAAATCTGACTGCCACATGTCACACGGCACACTCAGGAGCCTACCTGTATAGAACTTCATCAGAGAAGGTACCAACAACTTGGTAGAGAGGGGATGGTTCTCAATCATCTCAAAAAACTTCTGGGTCCGAGGCTGAACAGCAGGGTTGGTCATAAACATGACTTCTACCAGTTTGGCCACTAAGTATGGATTTCGGATGTAGTTCTGGTTGCACAACATCACAACAAGGAACATCACAATATCCTGAGTACAGGGCTCATACAGCACCTGAGGAGAGTATCTGAACAAAGGAAGAAGGGCAAAGAGTCAACCTCTGAGAACCTGTACTCAAATGTTACTAAGTGGGGAGAAGGCAGCAGGATAAATAGTCTAGTAATAAATACACTGAACTCCCTTTATATTGTTGAGTTTAGCAAGGTGCCGTGGCACACGCCTGTAATCCCACCTACCCAAGGGCTAAGAAAGGAGGATCGAAAGCTTGAGACCAGAGGTAGCCTGAAACTGAGTGAGACTCTGTCTCAAAATAAAAAATAAAGAAGGGGGGCAAAAGGTACAGCTCAGTGGTAGAGCACCTGCTTTGCATGTGAGATGCCCTCCAGTACTGCAAAAATAAATAGAGAATTGTTAAGTTTAAAGTGATTATGTACATTGTAACTGTTGTTTTTAGGTGACCTTGAGTCCAGTCCAACTCATAGTGACCCTTATAAGGTTTTCAATGGTTGATTGTTCTGGATTGCTTCAGGAGTGGATTGCCACATCCTTCTCCCATTTTTGTAGTGCTGGGGATTGAACCTAGGTTCTCAGAGAGTGCGGAGCAGCACTCTATCAACTGAGCTAAACCCCAGCCCCGCATTTTAACTAGAGAGATTTAAAACTAAATATATTTATTGGCTATAGCATCTTATACCAACTTACCATGTTTTAGAAAATAAAGCAAAGCTACTCTTGAATCAGAAAAATTTCTTTTGTCTTTCCTCTCCTCTCCTCACCTTTTCTTTTTTTTCTTTTCATTTCTGGTGAGGAGACTGAGATAGGGACTCACTGTGTGGTCCAGGCTAGCCTGGAAATTGATACTCTCTCATGGATCCTCCTGCCTTATCTTCCCAAGTGCTGGGATCACAGGCATGTGCCATCACACTCAGCTAAATCAGGTAACTTTCACAAAAGATCTTCACTACTAAAAAGTTTAGTATTTTTCAAATAGGTCTTTTTATGTTACTGTGTGTGCTTGGAACAATATATACATACATATACTTTTTGGAACAAATTTTAAAATATGACTTAAGTTGTTTATATTCCAAGGCTGGCTTTGTTCAACAAATAAATCACAATCTTTAATCATTACCATTCAAAATTCATGCCACCATTGATTTAGGCTTCTTAGGGGGGACAGCTTTTATGACAGAATTACAACTTGCTCCATTTAATTTTGGCTCTGGTTTAAAAATCACTTATATTAATTTCAGATTTTTTTCTGTTTGTTAGAAAGATTTCACAATTTCTATTTTGGGACTAAACCTACACTACTTTTGCTTTGCTTGTTTTGTTCTGTTTTTGTGGTATTTGGGGGGTGAACCCAGGGCCTTGCACATACTTTGCAGGTGCTCTGGCACTGGGATACATCCCCAGCCCATTTTTTGAGTCAAGGTTTCACTAAATTAATACAGGCTTCCTCCTGTTTCCATCTCCCAAGTCGCTGAGAGTACAGGCATGAGCCACCACGCCTATCTTACTGTTGAAAACAGATATCACGTATCTTTCCTTCCCCTAGTTAGTAAGAGTACAATGACATTATCATGGTGACAAGGAATTACAGTTGTAATTCTTCTAAGCTACAATGTTTTAAAAGTGAAATATGACAGGTTTTTTTTGTTGCTGTTGTTATTGTTTTTGTTTGTTTTTGTGCTGGGGATCAAACCCAGGGCCTCCCACATGCTAGGCAAGTGCTCTACTACTAAGCTACAACTCAGCCCTGGAAATGATAATTTTATAAACCAAATCATATTTAAAAAAAACTAAACGAACACCCTCAAATATCAGTTATAAGGACAAACCATTTCTCTGTAAGCTTTCTCCAATTTTATAACTGAGGCAAATTTTGGTACAAAACACCGATGTGGACACTTTTGGCGTTTGGATGTTCACGAAGATATTAGTAAACTGTTTCTACTTTGGTTTCTCTCTCTGAAATTCAATTTGATTTTCACAGAATACGTCTTTATCCATATTATTAATCCTGTTTCTGGCCTGGAGATATTGTTGGAATGGGCCTGGGGCCACAGATGGATTAGTTTTTCCGGGCTCTAGGCCGCATTCAGCTAAAAATATTTAAATAGAACTTCAGGCCTCACATGGAGCTTCGAACAGAGTTTAAAATATCATGTAGGTATTATATGTAAAAACATAATATGTCAAAGGCACTTACTGTACAATAAAAAATAAAAATTCAGCAACATCTTCTACATAAAACTCAGGCAATGCTGCAAATACCTTGGGGACATCTGAATTTAAAGGCAGTGTTATGCTGTCAAAGAGAAAAAAAGGACAATTTACAAAATGAAATGGCATATCAAACTATAGGGAATATTATACTATCATTAATTAAATTACCTTATTTGGGGAAAAATATCCTCATTCTGTAATACAGCTGTGTAAAAAATATGTACACAGGCAAAGAAACCGTCCTCATGCACAGAGACTAATGAAGGCAGTGGCTATGCTATGGTGCGGGTGAAATGTTTTCCCTTGTTTTGATTTTTTGTTAAGGTTAATGCAGTAAATAATTTGGTAAGGAAGCAAAAAGGCCATATTTGGTCATTTTTTTCCAACTCAAACTAAGCCAACAAAGCCATATATGTATTTTACGTAACATTTTCCATTCCTGTAGGGGTGTGGGCCAATCTCACCAACAATGGCGACCCAGAGATTTCACTGTTGTTGTTGTTAGGTGCCATCGAGTCAGTAGCTGACTCATAGCGACCCTACTACAACAGGCGAAACACTATTGTCAGGGCTCCTCTGCTATTCATAGGGTATTCAACGGCAGATTGATTTCTGGGAGTGGGTTGCTGGGTCCTTCTCCCAAGCCTACAGCACCTGGTGTGTTCCCAGGCGGTCTCCCCATCCAAGTACTAACCAGGACTGACCCTGCTTAGCTTCCGAGATCTGATGAGATCAGATGCCACAGGCCTACAGCTGCAGGCAGAGACTCCATAATACACATAAAATAATAATAAAATAAAGTAACTGACAATATCCCTAGATCACTGTATGAATTAGCTAGGCATTCTCTTGGACCTGGTGTTTAAGAGAACCTAATAACCAACATTCACCTTCAAATTTATAGATTTCCTTTTCTATCAACCCCAGATTTTACAGAAAATTAAAAAAAATGGTGTCAAAGTTAAAAAAAATGTGGTGACATTATGACTCTAATTATATGCAAAATACTCATTGATATAACTATTTTCACAGTCTATATGAATACAGTCTGGAAACTGATTCATGAATTTTTGATAAAGTAAGGTTTCTGCTTTTGTTATTGACTCTGAAGAACAATCAAGACAACACAGCCCAGACAAGTAGAGACGAGGCAAAGAGGAAAGAGCACACTCACTCGGGATATGCAGGGTCCAGGATGCGGAGCAGCAGCTGAATAAGAAGGCCATAAAAATTCAGACATCTTCTCAGGAAGCTCTCATCAAGTAAGCCAGCGTCAGCACAGGCCTTGCACCGCACCAGTTTCTGTGGAGGTAGTTGTGCCCCACCCATAGATTAGTTAGGAGTGAAGGCCCTGCAGCATGACTGGACAGGGAATGGGGCCAGGAGAGGGGAAATCTAGGTTCTTAGAGCTTCTAGAATGTTCTTTCTAACTAGCTCCAGAATGCTGGTTGTGTCTCAAGACCTGAGATGCTTTCCTGAGAGAAACACAAGGTATGCCATGCGAACCACTGAGCACAGCGTCGAGCACACAGTTAGTGCTCAAGGTTAGTTATTACTGCTGTCCTTCCATCACTTGATGAGGAAGGCGGCTGCCAGGGAGGCTCTCTGGATATCAGGACAGTTAGTGGAAAAAAGCCAGACAGACTGTATCTGATTCCACCATTACCACGTCGAGTGGCCTCAGGCAAAATGCCTGCCCACCAATATTACACCGCGAGCCTCAGAGGACTGCTGTGAGAATGACACACACGCACACGAGCGCTGACACACAGGTTTGAGCAGGTCACGGACCCCTGGACACACGTCTGGGGAATGCCCAGTGCTAGCCAAAGACCCCTGATGAGAGCTCCAGGTTTGTTTTGCATCCTGAAGCAGTCTAGTATTCTCTTGTATCAAATATCAGACAATTTCTACAAATCATCCTACTCATCAACAGAAAGCATGACTAGCTAACAGCGAGTTTTATAATTTAAACATAAACGTGAAAAAATACATAAAATTGCTACTTATGCCTTCCTGGTAGAAGGTCACCAGCGTTTGTTTTTGTTTCCATCTACAATTAGACTCTGTCTAAGGGATAATTTTCAATTAAAAATGAGGAATGAGGAAGAACATGGCACACGCTTGTAATTGCAGAGCCTCGGGAGGCAGAGGCAGTAGGATTGTGAGTTCAAGGCCAGGGGTAGCCTGTGCAATTTAGGGAGACTCTGTCTCAAAAAATAAGAAATAATTGGGCTTGGTGGTGCACGCCCATAACCCCAGCAACTCAGGAAGCAGAGACAGGAGATCACAGGTTGGAAGCCACAGGCAGCCTGCATAATTTAGCAATCTCAAGATAAAAAGGAAAAGAGGACATGAGGATGCAACTCAGTGGTAGTGAGTGTGCAAAAAGTATGTGCAAGGCCCTGGGTCCTGCCTCCCCATAGAAAAAAATAAAAATTAAAAGTGGGCCAAGTGACTGACACACTGATAGAGCATTTGGCTAGCATGAGGCCCTGTGGCCATTCCCCCAGCACTGGGGGTGGGGGGGGTGTAGGGAGGAAGCGGGGTGAGGGAAATGGACAAAGATCTTCCCACTACACAGAGCTACTTTGTCAGCCGTCATGAAAATGCATCACTGCATGTGCTGGAGGTATATATGTAGGGTGAGGGTGGGGGCAGGTGGGGAGGATCCTGTCCAAGGTAGGGACAGGGTAGTGATGTAAAACAGAGAATGGGAAAACCCACTGTTGGTGCAGACGAATATTCATATTCTGGGCTGAGAATTAAATAATTACATACAGATATGTGCAAGGTTTCAACAAGTTTTAAAATGTGTTATTTTATCTTGAAGGAAAGAATAATGAAGAATACATAAGGACACCGAACTACTGACTCAAGGCACATATTCCAGAAGGAAAACTATTACTGTTATGCGGCTGGTCCATAATTATTCCAATTAACTGTACAAACCTTAAGCTGAGTTTTACAGCGCTTTAGCATTTCACGGTGTCTTGTTGCCAAGGGAGAATCTTTCCACTGGCTTTCATTATTTTTCAAATCTTCCACAGTTCTGAAATCAAAGACTAACAGTCAAATAAAAGTAAACACTCAGGTCCATCTTATCTATTCATTTTGACCATTTCACTGACTTTCAAACATAATTTTTTTCCACATTTAAAATCAGAATATATCTAACCATTAGTGGCAAGTTATGACTAAACTGGTAGCATTTATCTTTATTGTTGGTTCATAAAATAATGCTGTGCCTTAAAATTGTTAGCACTTTAGATTTGATGAGATAATCGTCTTTGGAAAAAAGTACTTTGTTTCCTCATTTTTCTGGGAGGGGAAAAAAAAAATTCTCATGCAATTTCATGCCTACTTAGTCACCAAAGAGAAAAACTATTTTACTAATGGCACTTCTTTTCTTCACAACTGCTGTTCCCCAAGCTTGGCGTGCTGTTCTCTGAGATTACTGTTCTGGCTTGCTCCTTCTCCCTCCAAGTGTCTGACCAAACATCATCTGTCAGTGAGGGAACATCTTCCCTCAGCATCTAATATGCTGAGAGGCTGGCACACTTAAAAAACATGATTCCACTCCCTTTCTTCATGATACTGTACAGAAAATTGGAGGTTGAGAAATGTGTAACCACCACACTCCCCAGACTCCTTTGCTGCCAGTATTTCTGCAAGACTTAGACCAATGGACAGACTCTCACTGAAAGCAGAGGGTTCTGGGTGAGGCTGTAGTACAGGCTCCACCATCCAGCTGAACCATGAAGTGGTTTCTCATTAGGCCAGGTTTAAAGAATATTTCTGAGAGTCTTCTTTTCTAGCCATTCCAGTGTTTCAATAAACTGAATAGCACCCTATGATAATCCCCTTTCTGCTTATGTCAGATAAATTATAGTCTCTGATCTACAATTGAAATGTGAGTGTGGTAAACAGAATAATATCCCTTTAATGATGTCATGTCCAAGTGTGGTACAGTAGCACATGCCTTTAATCTCATCACTCAGGAGGCTGAGGCAGGAGGATTACAAGTCTGAGGCCATCTTAGGCTAAATAATGAGACCCTGTCTCAAACAAACAGACAAAGGAACCCAATCAAACAGACAAAACATTAAATTGGAACTCGTGACTAAGTGGCTGTAACTGGTAAAATAGACTTCTGTAGGGATTTAAGGGTAGGTCTACAGCCATAGCTCCCTGAATGCGCCTGATCTTATCTGGTCTTGGAAGCTAAGCAGGGCCAGGCCTGGTCAGTACTTGGATGGGAGATGTAAGGGTAGGAATCTTGATGTGAGGAGGGTCTCCTGGATTATCTGCATGGCCCAGTGTCATCACAAAGATCCTTTTAAGAGAAGGAGGAAGAGTGAAGGGAGATGCGACAATGGAAGTCGGACAGAAGAGGAGATTGGGAGATGCTCTGCTGTTGGCTTTGAAAATGGAATAGGGGCATCATAAGCCAAGAAGGTCAGAGGTTTCCAAAAGCTGGAAAAGTCAAGGAAACATACTCTCCCCTAAAAGCCTCCAAAATCAATGCAACCCTGATTTTATGACTCCTGGTCTCCAGAACTATAATATACATTTTCATTGTTTTAAGTCACTATGGTTGTGATAATTTGTTGCAGCACCTATAGGGAACTAATGTAATACCTATACGGTTATGGGCACTGGAAGAGGTAATAGGCCTTCAAGAAAAATAGGCCTCTGGCGTCAGTTCTTTAGGCTGGTTTCAAAGTAGTGAAGATCCAGTCATTATTTGGGGATGGAACACAGGTGGCCCTAGGCTCTGACTGGCATCTCCGAGAATTCAGTGTTGATGTGGCTACTTTTAATTATGCTGGAGAGCTTACAAAAGAAGAAAAAGAAAAGGAAGAAGAAGAAAAAAAGAAAAAAGAAAAGATAGGCTCAAGGCTCAAGGTCTTAAACGCTCCTCTCAGGGAAAAGTCAATGAGCCAGGGAGTTGATCAGAATCTAAGTCTGGTTCTGCAAGTTATCAAAGTACAACACAGGCTAAATTCATAGTCTTCCTGGGTCTCCTATCTGGAAGCGAGGACACAGACTGGGGCCCCAAAGGTTCAAGTAGAGGCATTTGGAAGAATCTGAGAGCTCCTTGTGCCCACATCTCTCAATCCTGAGCCGAGCTTGCTGGCAGAGCTGGCTCCTGCAATGACCTCACCCAAGGGGAGGGCCCTCGAGAGTAATGCTGACTTCCTTTAGGTTCCACCCATCACCCTCATCGCCTCCATAACCACATGGGTCAGCTCAAGAACTGCCCCGAAGAGAAGTCACAAAATCCACGCGCAGGAGAGGCAGACACTCAGAAAGAATAAATATGGCAAGATTTGCTAATGTGGTGACAGCAGTTTGCTGCTGCTGTTATAGTAAGTTCCACAAAAAAACACCCAATTATTGTCTCAAAATTCTGGAGGCGAGAAGTTTAAACATGTGTCATGAAGGTCCTTCTGAGGACTGTAGGGGAGACATGTTTCCCTGCTTTTGCCAGCTTCCAAGGTCACCTGTACTCGTAGCTTGTAACCCCAAACCACTCTTAATGTCTACATTTCATCTGCAATCCTTCTCGCACTTTGACCCTCCTGCCTCATTACAAAGAGACCTGTGCAACCCACCTGGATGATCCACCATCAACCTCCCATCTCAAGACTCTTAACATCACACCTGCAAAGTGCTTTTGCCATGTAAGGTAACATACTCACAGGTTCTGGGGACCAGGATGTCAACTTTTCTTTCTTTTCTTTTCTTTCTTTTCTTTTTTTTTTTTTGGTAGTACTGAGGGTTGAACCCAGGGCCTCGATCTTGCATGCTCTGCAAGTGCTGGACTCCTGAGCTGCACCCTCAGCCCTTTTACTTTTTCTTTTTTTTTTTTTAATTTTTGAGACAGGGTCTCGCTAAGTTACACAGACTGCCTCTGGTCTCGAACTTGTGATCCTCCTGCCTCTGCCTCCCGAGCCGCTGGGATTATAGGTGTGTGCCACCGCAGCTGGCGCTTTTTTTTTAATTTCTTTGTAGTACTTGGAAGATGAATCCAGGGCCTCACACATACTTTGAAAGTGCTCTACCACTGAGCCGCACCCCCATCCCTTTATTCATTTTTTTAATCTTGAGACCGAGTCTAAGTTACACAGGCTGCCTCTGGTCTCGAACCTGTGATCCTACTGCCCCTGCCTCCCAATTTATGTTGGGATTCTAAGTGTGACCACAGCACGGGGCTTGGATATCAAGATCATTGGGATGGGCATTATTCTACCTAGCACACATGTGATGCCAGCAATATAGGAATTTGTGCAGGGCTATGGGAGGAGATGGATTCTGAGGATACTTGGTCAGCAAGAGGAGAAAATGCTAACACCCCTATGCATAGTACTATATTCATTGTCACGACTGTACTTGCCAGAGACTCCAGATTCAGTATTATCCTCAGAGAGTTGGGTTCCCAACTAGGGAAGTGAAACTTGGAACTGACAGTCATCTGTGATGAATCAAACTGAGTTCCTAGGTATTCCTTGGAAAACCTTCCTCCTAATATATACACACCACCCTCAACAATGTTCTAGGTGACACTATTTAATAGTGGGAGTGAGGAGTTGAATCCAGGGTTTCATGCATGCTTTGTAACCATTCTACCTCTGAGCTGCACTCCCAGACCATTTTTTCATTATTATTGTTTTGTTTTTGTTTTGTTTTCCATGGGCTGGGTTTTAGCTCAGTTGGTAGAGTGCTGCTATGCATTCTGTGAAGCTCTGGGTTTCATTCCCAGCACCGCTAAAATGGACGGAGGACCTGGCAGCCCACTCCTGAAACAGTTCTGAAACAGTATTTTTGGCACCTCTGTCAATATCAGGTGGCTGTAGCTGCATGGGTTTATTTCTGGATCATCTATCCTGTTCCACTGGTATACATGTCTCTCTTTGTATCAGTCCCATGCAGTTTTTGTTACTAAGGCTTTGAGGTATAATTTGAAATCAGGAATTATTCTTTCTGCTCAGGATTACCTTAGCAATTTGGGGTCTTTTGTGCTTCCATATGAATTTTAGGATTGTTTTCTCTATTTCTCTGAAGAGTGTCATTGGGATTTTGATGGGGATTGCATTAAATGTGTAGATTGCCTTTGGTAATACAGCCATTTTCACGATATTAATTCTTCCAATCCATGAACATAGGAGATCTTTCAACCTTCTGGTGTCTTCTTCAATTTCTTTCTTTTGTGTTTTAAAGTTTTATTGTAGAAGTCTTATATCTCCTTGGTTAGGTTTATTCCTAGATATTTTATTTGTTTTGAAGCTATTGTGAATGGGATTGTTTTCCTGGTTTCTCTGTCCGGTGATTATTGGCATATAGAAAAGTTACTGATTTATGTATATTGATTTTGTATCCTGTTACTTTACTGATACTTTTTCTGGTGGAGTCTTTAGAGTCTTAAGTATAGGATCATATCATCTGTAATTAAGGATAATTTGACTTCTTCCTTTCCTATTTGGATCTCTTTTCTTTCCTTCTCTTGTCTTACTTCTGGGTCTAATAGCTCAATTACTACATTGAGTAGCAGTGGAGACAATGGACACCCTTGTCTTGTTTTCAGTTTTTCCCCAGTTAGCATAATGCTGGCTGTAGGTTTTTCATATATTGTCTTTGTTATGTTGAGCTATGTTCCTTCAATTCCTAGTTACTTCAAGGCTTTTATCATAAAAGAATGTTGAACTTTGTCAAAGGCCTTTTCTGCATCTATTGATAGCATCATGAGATTTCTGTTTCAGAATCTATTCATATGGTGTATTACATTTATAGTCCTGCGTAAGTTCAATGAGCCTTATGTCCCTGGAATGAAACCAACTTCATTATAAAGTATGATCTTTTTAATGTGTTGTTGGAGTTTATTTACAAATATTAAGGATTTTTGCATCTAGATTCATCAGGGAAACTGGTCTGTAGTTTTCCTTTTTTTGATGTATCCTTATCTGGTTTTGGTATTAGGGTAATACTGGCTTCATAAAATGAGTACGGTAGTGTTGTTTTCATTTGTATTTTATAGAATAGCTTGAGGAGCACTGGAGTTAATTTTTCTTTAAGGGTCTTGTAGAATTCTTCAGCAGTGTCAACTTTTCTTTCTTTCTTTCTTCTCTTTTCTTTTTTTTTTTTTTTTTTTGTAGTACTGAGGGTTGAACCCAGGGCCTCGCTCTTGCACGCTCTGCAAGTGCTGGACTCCTGAGCTGCACCCTCAGCCCTACTAAATGCTTCAATCTTGCTGCTTATTATAGGTCTGTTTCAGTTGTTTATATCCTCTTGACTTCAATTTGGCAGGTCATGTGTCTAGGAATTTATCCACTTAAGTTTTCCAATTTTGGGCTGGGGGTGCAGCTCAGTGGTCCTGCACTTGCAAAGTGTACAAGTACAAGGTCCTGGGTTCAACCCCCAGTACCACAAAAAGTTTTCCAGTTTTTTGGAGTATAATTTTTCAAAGTATTCCCTAATGAGTGCCGGGATTTTGTTGGTATATGTTATAATGTTCCCCATTTCAACTTTAATTTTGAGTTATCTCTTTGCTTTGGTTAGTTTGGCTAGGAGTTTGTCAATTTTGCTTATCTTTTCAAAAAACCAGCTCTTTGTTTCTTCAATTCTTTTTATTGTTCTTTTAGTCTCTACTTTTGCTCTGATCTTTAATTTTCTTTCCATCTTCTGGTTTTGTCTGTTCTTTTTCTAAGAGCTTGAGGTGGATCATTATTTGTTTGCATACACTCTGATTTTTTTCATGTAGGCATTCCTATCTATAAAGTTCCCTCTTAGAACTGCCTTTGCTGTATCCCAAAGTTTCTGATAGATTGTATTTTCATTTTTATTTGAGTCTAAGCAAATTTTTAATTTCTTCTCTGATTTTTTCAAGTACTCATTGATTATTTAAGAGTATATTGTTCAACCTCCATATATTTGTATAATTTCTGTAATTGCTTTTGCTGTTGATTTCTGGTTTTACTCCATTATGGTCTGATATCAAAATTATTTATATTTTTCTATTTGATTTGTCTATCTATTGATGAGAGTGGGGTATTGAAGTCATTCACTATTATTGTATCTGGACCTATCTGTCCCTTTAAGTCTAATGTTGTTGTTGTTGTTGTTAGGTGCCGTCAAGTCAGTATCCAACTCATAGCGACCCTCATAGGGTTTTCAATGGCTGAGTGCTTCGGGATTGCCTTGGGAGTGGATTGCCAGGCCCTTCTCCCATTTTTGTGGTGCTGGGAATTGAACTCGGGTCCTCAGAGACTGCAGTGCAGCGCTCTACCCACTGAGCTAAATCCCAGCCCTTTAAGTCCAATAGTGTTTTTTTAATGAAGTTGGGTGCACTGATGGTATATACATAGACATTCACAATTGTTTATTAATGTATAGTGACCTTCTTTGTCTCTTTAGACTAGTTTTAACTTGATGTCTACTTGTCTGATATAAGGATGGCTTCTCATCCTTTATTTTTGACTTCTATTTACTTGGTATATCAATTTCCATTCTTTTACTTTCAATCTGTGAGTGTTCTTGTCAGTGAGACATGTTTCTTGCAAACAACAAATTATTGGATCTTGTTTTTTAATGTAGTGTGTTAATTTATGTCTTTTAATTAGAGAGTTAAAACCATTTATATTTAAGGTTATTATTGAGAGGGGTTGATTGGTTCTTGTAATTGTGTTGGGTATTTTTCTGGTCGGGTCACACACTATACGTTCTTTTCTTTCTCCCTTACTTAGTTCTTTTCTTTCTCCCTTACTTATATTCAGGGTTTGCTTATTTTTTTGAGATAGACATGACTGATTCTTTCCTAATTCTGTTTAGTTTGTCTCTTCCTCTGATGAAGATTTTTCTTTCCTGTGTTCTTGTGTTCTTGTGGTGGAGTCTGTCTTTCTTCCTCCTGTGTGTGTATGATTCCATTAAATATCTTTTGCAATGCTGGCTGGCAGGTCATGTATTACCTCAGTGTGTGTGTGTCTTGGAATATCTTTATTTCTTTATCAATTTTAAATGATAAGTTTTATGGATATAAAAATATTGGTTAGTAATTACTTTCAGGGTTTGAAATATATCATTCCATGCTTTTCTAGATTTTAGCATTTATGTTGAGAGGTCTGATGTAATTCTGATGTGTTTTCCTTTGTAGATGAGTTGGTGGTTTTGTCTCGCAGCTTTTAATATTGCTTCTTTGTTCTGTAATTTTGGCATTTTAGGTATGTGTTGGGGGTAGGTTCTTTTCTGGTCATGTCTATTTGCTGTTCTAAATGCCTCTTGTGGTTGGATGTGCATTTCTTTCACCAGATTTGGGAAACTTTCTGCTATAATTTCCCTGAAAAAGTTTTCTATGCCTTTAGTTTTTATCTCATCTTCTTCTTCTACCCCATGAATTCTTAGGTTTGGTCTTTTGGTCATGTCCCAAAGTTCTCGAAAATTGTAGTCATGTTCTTTTATTTTTTTTCCTTGTTGATATATGAATGTAGTATTTCCTCAACCTTGTCTTCTATCCCTGATAGCCTATCTTCAGCTTCATTTAGTCTACTGGTTATGCTTTCCACTGTGTTTTTTATTTGGTTTACTGAATTCTTCATTTCCAATATTTGTTTGTTGTTAAAATCTCAATTTCCTTGTGAAATTTTTCATATACTTTGCTGAGTTTGTCTTCTATTTGGTGGCTTTCTGACCTAGGTCCTATATTGATTTCCTTATTAATTCATTTGCTTGTTTCTGTCCTGTTTGAAATCATTGATTATTTTTACAAGTAGACTTCTAAATTCTTTGTCTGACACTTCTATTTCAGAATCTTTGGATTCAGTATCATGGTCTTTTGGAGGATATGTCTTGCCTTGCTTTTTCCTGTTTCTTGTGTTTCTGATTTGTGATTTATACATTTGTAGGGGTGGACATCACTTTCCTTTTTATTTGTCTTCTTAGTGAGCAGCTTTCTCTCGAGATTACTATCTCCAGTGCCATTTCCAGAGAGGAAGACAAACTACTATAACAAGTACAATATCCGGCCAAACCAGATACAGAAATACAGTTAAAATCACTTAAAGCCAACTGCTGTACTGCCAATGCCCATATAATAAAGAATGGTAGATTCTGGAGACAGGTCTTGCTAAGCTACTGTTTGCCTCTGGCTTTGAACCTGTGGCCGTCCTGTCTCTGCTTCCTAAATTGCTGGGATTACAGGCATGCACCACTGCGCCCACCCTGAATTCTGTTGATTTATCAGGTGAAAACATAGCTACTATTTCACAGTACAGAGAAACAGGGGTATGTCTAGGAGCCAGCGATCCTTTTAGGTGCCTCATGTGAATACTACATCCAGTGGAAAAAGTTAAGAAAAGTGTACAGCAACCGCATACAGAGAGGAACACCAAGAGTTCAGTTCAAGGTTTGGATCACTTTACCAGGTAAAGAACTTGGGACAACTGAGGAACACAGATGTGATAGGGTAGGCAGACAGTGCCCTATTACGTGTGCAACACCACACTCAAATCTA
Organism: Pedetes capensis; assembly: GCA_007922755.1. Classification (NCBI taxonomy): domain Eukaryota; kingdom Metazoa; phylum Chordata; class Mammalia; order Rodentia; family Pedetidae; genus Pedetes; species Pedetes capensis. Next base: position 116,234 of record VMDO01003444.1, on the reverse strand, counting down.
CTAGTTGCAATGGAAATGCCTGCTCATGAGAACAAATACTAATGGGTGATCCCAGAACACAGCCTCACGGCACATACCTATTGAGCTCCCGGATGGCCCGGAGTCTGCGGATATAGCGACGGCAACTAGGCAAAACAGAGAGGTGGTGGGCGTGCAGGGTGAGAAAGAAGCATTCTGTAGGGAATTTCGGCTCAGAAAACGGAGGCTGATCTCCATCTAGGAAAAATAACACGATTTCCTAAGTAAAATCTGTTACAAGTTAAGGAAAAAGCTCAATTCAGAAGAAAAAAATCACACTTGAATTTTCTAGAAGTTTAAGCATACCTGTTTAAATCATTAACTTAAATAATGCTGTAAGAAGAGCCAAATGCCTGTGAGCTTCATTTAATGACTAGGTATCCTGTCCCATTTGATTAAATGTTCACACAGATATCCATCCACCATCTCGTAGAATGTGTCTTCCTGCTGTGTCTTATAAAACAATTTCCATTTTTCAAAACATAAGTATTATCTAAATCTTAAAATGGCATTACATTGTGTTAGAAGCTATAACCACTGCCTCAAATGATTGTGGTTTCTTCTTCCTCTTCTTCCTTTTTTTTTTTTTTTTTTTGTGGTACTCAGGAGTTGAATCCAGGGCCTAGCATGTTTTGGAAGTGTTCTACCATTGCACTGCAACCCCAGTCTCTCTCTCTCTATTTTTTTTCTTCTTTCAGTACTGGGTGTTGAAACCAGGGCCTCATGCTTGCATGCTTTGCAAGTGCTGGACCACTGAGCTGCACCTCCAGCCCATTTTGTTTTTTTACTTTTTGAGACAGGGTTTCACTAAATTACGCAGACTACCTAGGGTCTCAAACTTGCGATCCTCCTGCCTCTGCCTCCAGAGTTGCTGGGATTACAGGCATGTGTCACTGTGGCCGGCTAATGACTGTGGCTTCTAACTTTTCTCCATTATAAATAACAGTGCTGACAAGAGGAACTATGCAGAAAAAAAATTACTCCCTTGCTTTGGCAATATACTTTGAAAAGTGGAATTTGAGAATAATACTAACTATACATTTTTATTTTGTTTTTAATTGACATAATAACGGTACATATGTATGGGGTACAGTGTGGTATTTCAATATAATACAATGTGTAATGATCAGATCAGGTCAAACGGTATATTCACCTCAAAGATTTGTCATTTCTTTTTATTATTAGGAACATCCCAAATCCTCTTACTAGCTGTTTTGAATATCAATTAGTTGCATCAACCACAGTTATTTCACTGTGCTAAAAACACTAGAAGTTATTTTGCTGGGTGTAGTGGCACTCATCTGTAACCCCAGCGATCAGGAGGCTGAGGCAGGAGGATTGTGAGATTGTGGCCAGAGGCAGCCTGCATAACTTAGTGAGACTCTGACTCAAAAAGGAAAAAATAAAAATAGAAAAGGGATAGAGATAGCTCAGTGGTAGAGCATTTGCAAAGTACGTGTGAGGCCCTGGGTTCAATCCCCAAGTACTGCCAAAAAAATAAAAAATAAAGGTTTTTCTCCTATGTAATTGCACCCTTAGTCAGGCATGGTGGCACAGCCTGGAGTCCCAGTTACTTGGGAGGCTGATGAAGAAGGATTTTGAGTCTAGGAGTTTGAGGCCAGCCTGGACAATAACCTAACATCTTATTTCAAAAAACCAACTGATAGGTGTAGTGTGGTGGCACACACCTGTAATCTTAGCACTCAGGAGGCTGAGGCAGGAAGATTGCAAGTTCGAGGTCAACATGGGCTACACAGCAAGTTTGGGGTCAGACTGGGCTACAGAATGAGACCTTCTTTCAAAAAAACAAAAAAACACAAGGAAGCATATCCTTATACCTATTAATTATCTTTTCTCCAACTCTCCCCCTGCAACAGTATAATTTTTGATATCAACACTCAGAATTCATTTTACTTGATTAAATAAATTGAATAAACACCATCTATTTCTTCACAAACTTATATTCTATGCTATCACTTTGGTTTTGGCTAAATTATAGATATATAATGATATACATTTATAATAATTTACATATTTTGAATAGTGTACCTTATCAATCACATGACACACCTTCTCTTTTTTATGTATTCATTTTGTCTCATTCTGTGAAAGGTGTGTTTACGTAATACACACTTGCACATTAGCTCTGATGATACATTTCTTTTAATACTATATTTCATTTCTTAAATCATAAATGACTCCCTTCTTCATAGCTGGGCTCCATTTGTTTTTCTATGTTAGATTTCTTTTAAAAAATAAATATTTAACCTCCACTCTTTTGGAATTGATTAGTCTACTAGGTGTGATTCCAAGATTATACCAATAGCTGTTCATTCCAATGACAGCCAGATGCTGACTTTATTATTGATTGAATACTTTTTTTTTTTTTTTTTGGAGGTAGGGTTTCACTATGTATCCCAGGCTAGCCTTGAACTCATGATCTACCTGCCTCAGCCTCCCAAGTCTGGGATTACAGGTGTGTGCCACCAGGTGGCTAGGACACTTAGTTCTGAACAGTTTAAACATTTTTCTGGAATGTGTACAACTTATCGTGATGCTGCCACTGCCAGGTAAGCATGGAATCATTCTATTCCAGGAATAATTTTATAACCTTTAAAAAACAAAGGCCATAGGGTTTTGAGGTCATTACACATTATGTTACTAAGAAGAAGGATTAACATCTTCACACCTTCGAAATATTTACATTTTCAAACCATCCATTTGTCATCTGTGACATAATTCATGAGAATTTTAATTAGTGCAGCATATAGAAGCTCTATGTAAGTCATTGCTATCATTTGTCTTTCTTTTTTTTTAAACTTAGAATAGTTTATTTCCATTCGTTTGGTCTATGTATCTGTTTCGTATAATCCAAGCAAGAAATTCTTCATGATGTATTTGTACCTCTTCTCACAAACCCATCCATACAAATGGGCAGTGTTTCATGACCTAGCAGCGAACACATTACTCACAGAGTTCAGCAAGCCACTCGTTCACATCCTCCATCGTTGCATTCACTCGTGTCTCATCATTTGGGAGTGTAATCCGACATTTGGGGTGGAATATATACGTGGGATCTACTGTCTCTAACTTTATTTTTGTACTTAGCTGCTGCAGTACCCAAAGGAAATTTAGCATAAATCCATCTGTAGACACCAATCTGTCATCTGTCTGTGAAGTATGAAAAAGGGTATTTAAAATAATCATCTGAATATAAATAGCAGCACAAATTTATATGAAAGCAAACTAAACATTCAAACATGTCCATATCCTACAGTCAATGAGAAGACATGTGGTCACCACTGTTGTTCTATTAGCAGGTGTTAGTAGTTGAGTGTTCATCAATTGTGAAGTTTTTTTTTTTTTTTTGCAGTACTGGGGGTTGAACCCAGGGCCTCACGCCTGCATGCTCTGCAAGTGCTGGACCACTGAGCTGCGCCCTCAGCCCATTTTTTTAGTTTATTTGTGACAGGGTCTCACTAAATTACGCAGACTGCCTCTGGTCTCGAACTTGCGATCCTCCTGCCTCCGCCTCCCAAGCCGCTGGGATTACAGGCGTGCACCACCGCGCCCAGCTAATAGTGAATATTTTATACATTCTCTCACTGAACCTTCACAACATTTTACAGAGGGGGAAATGAAGGTCAGAGTATTAAGTGACTTGCCCCAAAGCCTCAAAGTAGAAACACAATAAATGTTGCTTCCTTTCTTGTTTTAATTTCCCCTTAAAAACATCATAAGTAGTTCTACTTGTTACCACGTGACATAGCTTCTCTAGCTGACAGAATTATAGGCCTGTATTAATAATAATTACAGTTAACACAAGCTGAGTGATCACTATGTACTAGGCTCTGACCTAACATATAATACATCCACATATTAGGTACCATTATCACCTCTGTTTAGCACATGAGGAAACTGAGGCACAGAGCAGTAACTATCCACTATACCACTTTTAAGAGTAAATGTGGAACCACAAGCGAAACCTCTAGGTCTATGTTCATAGCCTCCCCTCTCACTCTCTATATATTCACATACATTTTGCTTGAGTATACCACTTGTTATTTATTAATAATCTAGGAAGAATGCTCTTTTAACCTTTCCACTCAGGCCAAGGAGCTGCAGCCTCAGCCTCTTACCAAGACCCCTGTACTCATGACCTTGTAACTGGTCTTCTTGGGTCTGCCTCTGGCCCTATTCTCTTCTGTGGTCTCCTTGCTGACAACCCTTCAGTGGATTCCCATTACAGTTCTCCTGTGTAAGCCCAACCTGATGGAGTGTCTGCCTAGCCCTGACCCCAAAACTCACCTCTCTTTCCTGTCCACTCTCCCTCAGCCACAAAGGCATGTGTGTGGGGCCTGCACCAAAGCTGGCTCATTTCCACCTTGGTGCCTTACACATGTCTAGAAGGCTCTTCTTTCAGCCTTGCAACCGCTGGTTATTTCTCATCAGTCAGAGCTCTGATCAAATGTCACTTCTTAAGAAAAGCCTTCGTCACCTCCTGATAAAAAACCACTCCCATGCCTTCCTTCTGGCACTCCATGATTACTCTTAAGTCCTTCACTTTGCTTTATTTTTCTTCATAGATTCTATTATGATATGAAATACTGTATTTATGTATTTACCCACTGAACCTAGAGAATACAGGCTCCACAAAAGTAGGAAGCTTGCCTATCTTTTTCAACACTGTCTTCGTGATTCCCAGAATAAGGCCGGAGAGGTGCTGAACAAGTCTGGGCTGGAAGAATGGATTTAACAAATAAATACAAACAATCTTTGGGAATCCTACCTGCATCTGTGCTTTCTTCATATTGGCATTCACGACAGCCGCCATGTAGCCAAGAGCAGCCTCACGAGTTTCACCATTTAACAAAATACTATGTAGAATCTTGAAAAGCTCTTGCTGGAATTATTTTTAAAAAGAAAAAAGAAATAAATTTAACTTCACTCTGAACAGTATTCCTTTTTGACTTCAAGAATAGCTGACCCACTTTCTCTCCTCTCCCACTTTCACTCATTCCAGGAGAGCCTGACTACAGATAGAACAAGGGAAGCATGTGCATACGTGTATGTTGAGATGATCAGAAGGAAAGCAGCAGGGAGAGTGGAGGAGTTAAGTAGCTATGGGTTTAATAAAATAGCATTTGTTACTTCCTTTCCACGATCCATATTACCTTGATTGCCTAAGCCCACAATTTTTTTACTTTTATGTTTCAGAACTGAAGAAATACTAGTCTGCATTTGAGATACGTGGGTCAGCAAGGGGTATACGCAAATTAATAGCTCTTGCTTGCCCTCACAATTTAAATGCCTGTGGGCAAACTGGAAAGAGAACATGACCATGAAAGACAGAGAAAACAAGAAGGAAGAAGGGGAGGAAAGAAGGGAGAAAAAGAAGAAAAAGAAAAAAAAAAAAAAAAAAAAAAAAAAAAAAAAGAAGGGAGGGAGGGAGAGAGGGATGAAAGAAAGAAGAAAAAAGAAAGAGACAGAAAGGAAGGAAAGAAAAGAAATGGGGGGGGCTAGAAAGAGAAAAGAAAGAACAAGAACGAGAAAAGAAGGAAGAGAAAGACATGGGTTACATATATATAGTTTATCTTCTTTTTAAGTATCTAATAGGCGTTTATTAGCATTTGTGAATCAGGCAGCATGCTGGGGATAAAACAGAAGCTCCTGTGATAGCCCATCTTGCACTCATCCTTTGGACGACTGTTCTGAACACCTACCCTTCCCAGCTCTAAGTAATGCTGCAGTGACTGGCTCACAACACGGGTGTTTTCCAGGGTAATGGCAGGCCCTGAGAAATATTTTTCCACCACTTTAGCCTGGAAAGACAAAGAAAATATTCAGTCAGCATCAATGTATATCTGAAAAGGACTCTGAATAAACAGCAGTGAAGGCCACTGTACTTACGTCGTCTTCTGCAAAGACCGAGAAGCTAAAGAAGGCTCCCAAGTAAGAGAGTCTCTGCAGCTCCCGCCCAGAGCCAGGGCTTAAGGACTTCGGCAGCCACAAGGGCAAGGAGGCAACCTAGGCACAACGTGGAAGAGGCCAGTCAGATTGCTGGGTCAGTAGGAATGGAGGATGCAATGGACAGTCCTCAGCAGCCAGCCTGCTCAGGTGGTTCTGGCCACCAGCACAGTGGCTGACATCAAATATCCCAAGCATAAGGCACAAACACTTCATGATCCCTGGTGCTATTTTCTCACCCCAGGCAGAGGGAAACCCTCCACCTACTCTACATCTTCAAGAGATACTCTGAATTCTTACATTTCAAGTGACTCTTCGGTGAATTTCAAAGAACCATTCTGATACTACCCAAAGGACCTACAGCACTTGTTATTCTAGATGTGCAATACTTGCCCTGCAAAAAAATCACATGAGAAACTAAAAACCTCATGGTGGAAAGACTGTATGTAATAGCTATTTAACAGCTGAGAGCTCCACCTACACCCAAGTGTCTTTCTCATAGCAATGTGCTTAAGGAACAGCTTCTGGGATGTGCTAGATTCACTGACAATGCGCAAGAGCATCAAGCAGGCACTTACCAAATTGCACACGGGGTGCGTCTTCCCAAACTTGGTCTCACAGAGTTCACCTAATGCCTAGAATTAAGATCAGAAAGAATCACTTCAACATAGCACATCTCAAATTGCTGCCATGGGTAACGGAAAGGCACAGCTTTAACTGTTGCTATAATTACATGAGCTCTCTCTCTCTCTATGATGGTATCAGCCTTGCAACTTTTTCTACTTAATAAACTATTATATGTGCCCTGTAAAAAAAATTCAAATAAAACCAAAACCAAAATATAAAGCAAAACTAGGTATCACTCACACTTTACTCCCAGACATATCCCCTACTTATATTTTGATTAACTACTTTTCAGACATACTTTTTGTGCACATATACATAGAAAAACAAAAGTGTGTATTATATGTTAAAAAAAGGTGTTTCTCACTTCACATTTTTACATGTCAAAAAGATTTGTTTCATAAATTTTAGATGACTAGTCTTCTCAAAGCTGAGTATACTAAGGATTTAGTAAACTACCAGGCTGGGTGTGGTGTTAGGTGCCGTTGAGTATCTGACTCATAACAACCCTATGTACAAACACTACTGTCAGTGAGTCTCTGCTATTCATAGGGTTTTCAATGGCAGGGTGTGGTGGTACATATCTGTAATCTCAGAACTTAGGGGGCTGAAGCAGGAAGACCCTGAGTTCTAGGCCAGCTTGGGCTACATATAGAGATCCTGTCTTCCAATACATACATACATACATACATACATACATACATACATACAGCAAGCTATCAAATTCAGCACATACTTAAAAGCATGCCTTGAGCCAGGTGTGGTGGCTCAAGTCTATAATCCTAGAGACTCAGGAGGCAGAGGCAGGATCATTGCAGGCTGGAGGTCAGAGGCAGCCTGGATAACTTAGTGAGACCTTGTCACAAGATAAAAACAAATGGGATAGGGGTGCATTCCTGTAGTAGAGCACTTGCAAAGTATATGTGAGGCCCTGGCTTGATTCCCAAGTACAACAAAAAGAATAACATCAACAATAATAAAAAATAAAAAATAAAAGCATGACTTGGTTTCAAGGTATGTGGAATCTTTTGTGAGAACTCCAACCCTTCAGCGCTCCACTCATTCTCACGTTAGAGAAGTATGATAAACAGTATTTAGGGAGGTAAACATAGTTTAATTTAACTCACATAATAATAGTAAGTGAATATGAATTTTTTCTTTCATTTAGACCTAACTATTGCAGGTGCTAAACTAAGCTGCTATGCTGAAAAAGGTTTTCAGTAAATGTTTAGGCACTGATGCAATTCTGAGGAGCCTCTGAGGCCCAGGGAGCCACTGAGAAGGTTAAATCTCATGGCCTACTGTAGGACATGGAACATTTTGCTGCACACTGGAATCACCGGGGAAGCCTTGGAAAATCCCAGTGCCTGCCCCTGGCTCTATGATTTAATCACAATGCCTTGTCTCACAGCCAGGACTCACCATTTTTAAAAGATTTCCTGGTGATTCCAACCTTAGTGACACAGTAGAGTTTACTGGCCCAGTTATTTGTTTTTTTGTTTTGAGACAGGTATTTCCTGTGCAGCCCAGCCTGGCCTGGAACTCACTGCAAAACCTGGCTGGCCTTGAACTCTCAAACCTCCTACCTCAGCCTCCCAAATACATGGATTACAGGCATAGGCCACCATGCATGGCTATAATCCTAATTAATTCTGATTTTAGCTCCAAATGTCTTCTTTCTCCTGCCTCTCATTATTGTATTTTCTTTCACTGCACGCTCATTATTGCACAAGCTTGATAGTGACACCAAATAAAATTGCTATTTACCACAATGGAGGCTTTTGTCTTTTGACCAAGAGGAACATTTTGTTGCTATCTTACACTATAAGCTCCTTACTGAAACACTAAGCTAATTCAAACCACAACCAAAAAGCCAACAATTCCAGAAGGAATATTTGCATAATATAGCGATAATTAGTGTTAACTAATATACCTGGTGACTGAACTCAGATTATTCCACTTCCTGTTTTGCCTTACACAGACAGAACAATGCATAAGGATTAACATATCTTATTAGAGACCTGAATAACATGTGCAGTGGGAAGAGGTCTGGTATAAATCCATTCCAAATTATTATTTTGGGGGGTGGGGCTGAGGACTAACCCAGGGCTTTGTACTTGCCAGACAAGTGCTCTACCACTGAGCTAAATCCCCAACCCCCTAAATTAGTTTTAAAAGTAAGATTTCCTGTTTTACCTTCTCATTTCCCAGCATTACCCCTAATTTTTAGCCTGTTAGTATTACCGTATCTTGGGTTTTTAAAAGTAAACAAATGCCCCCTTTCATGTACATCTGTTTTACCAGTTATCACAGTGTAATGATCTGTTTTGCGGTGATGTGACTTTTGCAGTGGATTATGAGCACCCTGAGAGGAGGAATTTTGTCTCAAGATTTCCTGTGACCCAGGGCAGAGGGCAATACAGACCACCAGTAAGCCATGACTTAACGGTATAACGGAATAGAATCGGAAGAATGGCCAAAAGGAATAAATATGATAAAAAAAAATTAATTTCTTTATGGCCTGAATTTATACAAGGTTGTATATATACACAGAGTAAACCAGTTTCATAGTTTGACATTGTTCCTTCAGACTTCTAAAATGAAAAGTATTAAGGAATACTTCAAAACTTTCTACTCCCAAAAGTTCAAAGAAGCGGTATCAGAACAAGACAGAGACTTATATTCATCTTGGTTCCAGCGTTTTTATGAGTCAAGTCCCCTCCATGACAATATAGCTGAAGATTCCACAACAGTCTTGCTCTAAGTGCCTTAAGGAGCTAAGCAGATCTGTGTTTCCAAGTGAAGCCCACATAAAAAGTTTATGGCCTCACAAGGGAATTACTCTGAAGTTTTCTGTGCAGTCAATACACAGAGATAAACTGTATTACTTTTCGTAGTGTAAGTCTGCCTTTTTACTTGCATTTTTTTTTTTCGTACTTAGTGGTTGAACTTACATCCTTGCACCGATTTTGTATGTGCTCTACCAGTGGGTTATACCATCAGCCCAGTTTTTATTTTTTTATTGGAGACAGGGTCTCACCAGGCAATGCAGGTTGCACCCGGCCTCTAGCTTACAATCCTCCTGCCTCCTGAGTTGCTTGGATTAGGGGTGTGTGCCATGGTGTCCAGCTCTAGCTGCATTATTAATACTTTTTTTAATAACACATTTTATTCCAGCCAGGAGTAATGATGCATGACTGTAATTCTAGCACTCAGGAAGCTGAGGTAAGAGGATCATGAATTTGAGACCAGCCTATGCTATATAGCTAGACTCTGCCTCAACAAAGATAAATATATAAGTAAGTAAATAAAAAGAAATAAAAATTAAAAAAATTTTTTGCAGTACTATGGGGTTGAACTCCGGTCCTTCTGCATACTAGGCAAGTGCTCTACCACTGAGCTGTGCCCCATCCCCTTTTTTATTTTTAGACAGGGTATTGCTAAATTGTGTAGGCTGTCTCTGGCTTCAAACTTGAGATCTTCCTGCCTCAGCCTCCCAAATCACTAGGATTATAGGAATGTGCCATGGTGCCTAGCTTAAAAAAAATTTTTTTTTAAAATCCCAAATCTGGTATGCTGGTTATTTGGAGAAAAATGCCATTAATAATCACCTTTTTTGTTAGCTACCCAGTTTGGCAAAATACATTTGCATCAGTGCCTTATTGACTGCGATCTAGAATTTGGAGAGGGGGCATATGTACCAGGCTACTACCTAGCTTCACTCAGACATTACTGTACACCAAACACTCTGTATGCTCAACACAAGGACTCCATGTTTTAAATTTGAAAGCAAGGCTGATCAAAGACCAGAGAAAAAAGTGTATGCTAAAATAATCTCAAAGAAAACCATTTACTGAATGTGTTAAAAGAACAAAATTTTACCATGAGGGGATATTTAAAGTAGTCACTGTCGAGGGAACACTCTTTGGCAGCAAGAGCCAGGCCTTGTAAAATGGGGATAAAGATCTGTAAGAAAAAAAAACCAAAATCACATATACGTTTAAGAAAAATTAAGAATAGGAGGTATGTCAAATAAGGTGTTAGATCTAAATGTCCAGGTATTTCTATTCTTTCTCTATAAAAAAGCTTTTTAAAAAAAGTCTTGTCTTTCACTATTATATTAAACTTAATTTAGAGCTAAAAGACAGCTGACTAATGTTCAAATTGAAAAAGAAAACTTCAGTAAGAAGGCCTTACCTCCATACATAATATAATTAATATAATTACCTCATATAGAAGGTTAAGCACACTCCTATTTACTTTTATAAGCTCATTAGTACTGGGTAACATCATGCAAGGTTTTCTCAGCATAGTTCATCTTCAAATTTCACAGTACACTCACTGATCCACAGATTTAGGGAGTTGGCTGGGATTTAAGACTAATAACATCAAGTAGAAAATGTAAACACCAGCTGACAATCTGAATTACAAATTGTAAAGGGAGTATACTATCAAACAACTAGAAAACCTAAAAAATTCTCCTCCCTACTAATTTTATCCCATCATTCTGAGAACTTTTGTCACTAAAAGAATACAGGACCCAAAAAGATGTTCTGGATTCCAAATGTCTGTGGAGGGTTTGAAGACATCGATACAGCTCTATAAGAGATCATTCTACTTTTCACAACTCAAGCAATCATGGGAGAAATAATGTGCTTTCATAAGCTAGATAACAACGGAGAAGTAGCAGAATGGGGCGGGGAATACCAAAATTGCAATCAGGAAAAGAAGTTCCAGGATCCCAAGAATAAATTTCATAACTGGTCTTCCAGAGAAATCTCTTAAGTATCCTCTTGGCAAATAAGGGCTTAATTTACAATAAACAGAAAAATATGGCCAAGTATAATATTTTTCAAATTGTCAAGCATTTTACTATCTATGTTACCTATGTATTCTGCATTTTACTATCTATGTTACCTATATATTCTAAATAAGTCTATTTTCAAGTACATACGTCCCAGTACTGACAAGAAATGCTATAGCTATTCATCTCCAGTCCTAAATTATAGGTATTTACTTCTGTTTATTTATCTGTGAGCATTTCTCAAGTATTAAAAAGACGTGGAAATTTCAGTCAAAGATTTAATAATTTGCATTTGCCACATCAGACGAAAAGGTAAAATGTCTTAGTTCAGGAGCTCCATTTCATTTCTCATTTCTCTTAGATAAAACTCATGATAACATTAGAAAAGATGACTGTTCAAGCCTGAGTGGCTGAAAAGACTCCAGAATTCTATGGTTAAAAATAAACATGTCTAGCGCCAGGTGAGGTGGCGCATGCCTGTAATCCCAGTGGCTTGGGAGGCAGAGGCGGGAGGATCACAAGTCTGAGACCAGAGGTAGTCTTCGTAACTTAGCGAGACCCTGTCTCAAAAAGCAAAAAAAAAAAAAAAAAAAAGGGCTGGGGGCACAGCTCAGTGGTCCAGCACTTGTAAAGCATGCAGGTGCGAGGCCCTGGGTTCAACCCCCAGTACTGCAATAAACAAACAAACAAACAAACAAACATGTCTGTGGTGTTTGCACAATACTGTGAATAGATTAAATGCCCCTAGATTACACACAGAAATGGTGAAGTTGATATTCTGTGAATTTCCTCTCAATTACAAAGACCAAAGAGGCAAAGTCTGTGCAGGCTGCCACTGAGTCACTAAGTTATTAGCCTCACAAACTCAGAGAACTCATTTTTAGCACTATTCATTTGGCCAAAGCACATCATCCCTTATACTCTTTGTATTCTTGAGTTAAAAGCTCCCTGAACTCAGGATCAGGGTTTTCTTTTCTATTTTTTTCTCATCTTCCAAAGCCCTTAGTATACCCTGTGTTCAAAAGACCCAGTGCTTGACTGATTATCTGAAATGGGCATATGATTTGAACAATGCAACTGTTAATTCTGCTTCCTCAAGAAAAGAATCTTAGGCAGGTCTCTCTGTAAACAAATAACACATGTAGGTCCAATTTGGGAAGAGAAGTTTTTAATACATGGTATATTTAGACATTAACCTCAGCACAGAAGCGCTTGGGCTGAAAGCTGCCACAGCAAGCTCATCTGATCGTACCTGCTTGAACACTTCTTCATCCTGGTGAGTGGTCCTCACCAGTTCTTGAATAAAGCCATAAGGGAGATTCCTGCACAGCATGTATGGCACGAGGAAGGACGGCTGCTGCATGGACCTGCGGACCCATGGAAACCAAGGACCGGGATGAAGTGAACTCACTACAGTAACAGTATAAGCACATGGAAGATCCCGGCAGCACTGCCCACCCAGCCAAGAAGGCAAACTTGAAATGTCCCAAATGTTCTGCACGACAGTTTTAGGCAAAGAATGACCTTTCTTATTACCTGTAAACATTTTTTGGCCCTTTAAATAAGATACTATAGGAAATTTCAAAGATCTCATTCTACAGAGATCTTTAAAAATGAAGCATTAAAGAAGCATTGTATGTTTCTTTTATATATTTGTTCATGCCTCATCCAAATCGGGGGAAAAAAAAAAAAGATTAGTAGTAGCCTTTTTTAAACTCTTATTAATTTTATCCATAGAACATTTTAAGTTCTGGTACATATATATAAATTTTCCCTTAATTTGAAAATACTCAAACATGATTATGATACAGAAAATAACACCTATGATGAATAAATGTAACTTTATCATTGTCCCTTTAGCTATTTTGCATACAAGAAATGAAGTATATAAATAATCTTTTATTAAATTTGAAGTCTTCATGGAACTCTCTGAAACAAACCTAATGTACCAATTTGGGTAATTCCAAAATTACCACTATTTTTTATTTCTGAATAACAGAAAATGATAGTGGGATACATGTAAAATGACGACCTACACATTTTATCAAATACCTCCACCAATTTCAAGCAGCTGGTTTTAAACTAAATTACTAATTTTATTCATTGATTCCACATATTTCAACAATGATCTATTTCAAAAAGTAACACAGAACTCTTAAGACATAACTAATTTGTTTTAAAAATGTGCATGGTAGTACTTTAGAAGATGAGGGAAAAAATAGTTTTAGATTTTCACAGTATTTTTGAGAAAGGGATCTCAGATCATTTAATCAAATACTCTCACTGGACAGATGATGAAGCAAGTTATCCATCATGGTACAAAGCACCTGGACAGCCTGATGGCTGCTGATGAATGGAGTCCTCTCCCTACTAACGCCAAGCACACAGGAACATAACAGTCCATCATACCTAGGTTGTGTTAGGGAGCCTTGTAGTACTAATGCAGTGTGAGAAATGCACTGTGAACGGATGTTGCTCAGAAGCTGACTGACTGCTGGCTGGCTGCACATCTGGAAAATAAAGGTGACAGGACAAAATATAAATAAAATACCATGCTGCTGTAAACTGATGAGTGTCAGAAGAGCGTGCCTGTTGGCAGTGTACTTTTCTGGTCCTTCACTCCTAGTAGACAGGCATGTCATCCTCGAGCACAGCCTTGGCTGAAACCTACAGTTGGAGAAAATCTCAGAGATGTGCCCACTCTCTGTGCTTTTGCTCAGGTTAAGCACAACAACCCCTAAAGAGGTTCTTTACAAATAGAGAACTAACAGATGGGACAATCAGTTTAGTTTCTAATGTAAAACTAGAATTAGATAATAAAGTAAGAAGGAAATGATGAACGTAAGGAAGTCAAGCCAGCACAAAATAGTGGAGAAGCTGTAGCTTCCTAAGTTTAAATCCCAGTCATATAACTCTTTAAGTAATTCTGGACAATACAGGGGCTTAATCTCTGAGGTTCATCTGCTTGTTCATCCAATGGAAACAATACCTAGCTTATACAGTGCTCCCGTGGACTCACAGAGCAACTGTGAAACTTCAAACTAATGTGGACTTAGTACAGCCCTTGGCAGTCCATAGCTGCTCCACAATGTTGGTTTTATTATAATGATCACAATCAGTGTTATGTTTCTGTTGTTGCTGTTTTGTGGTACTGAGGGGTTGAACCCAGAGCCTCATACATGCTTTGCAAGCATTCCACCAGTGAGCAGCACCCCTAGCATCTCCTCCTCATTTTTTTTTACTTTTCATCTGATACAGGGTCTCACTAAATTACACAGGTTGCCTCTGGCCTTGAACTTGCAATCCTCTTGCCTCTGTTCCCCAGGTCGCTGGGATTATAGATGTGCACTCTGCACCATACTCTGTGTTATGATTGGAATCTAAAAATATACCCCAAGGGCTCATCTGTTAAATGCTTGGTTGGCAGCTGATGGTTGAGAGGTGACTGGACTCTACTTTTATCAATGGATTAACCCAATGATGAATGCATGGCTGAACGGGGAGGTGGGGCCGAATTGGATGAAGCAGCTCACTGGGGGGCCTTCTGTCTATCTGCTTCCCAGCTGCCATGAGGTGAGCAATTTTGCTTTGCCACGCCCTTCCGCCATGATGTTCTGCCTCACCATGGCCCAGAAACAACAGAAGCAGCCAACCGTGAACTAAAACCACTGAAACTGGGAGCCAAACTATTTTCTCTCTTTTTTTTTTTGTGGTACTGGGGGTTGAACCCAGGGCCTCACACCTGCATGCTTTGCAAGTACTGGACCACTGATCTGCACCCCCAGCCCACTTCTTTTTTACTTTTTGAGACAGGGTCTCGCTAAATTATACAGACTGCCTCTGGTCTCAAACTTGCAATCCTCCTGTCTCTGCCTCCTGAGCCACTGGGATTTACAGGCGTCCGCCACCATGCCCGGCACTATTTTCTCCTTTAAGGTGATTTGCTCAGATACTTTGTGCTATGACAGAAAAACTGACTAACAGGATCACCAAATATCAAGGGTGTGTAAGTCATCAGCAGCACCCAGCTAGAGGGTGGTCAAGAGAGGACTCTGAAGCCAGGCCACCTAGATCCATAAATTGGCAGTGTTACTTCCTTTCTCCACTAGGATGTGAATCATGTGAGGGCTGGAATCTCTGTTTTGTTCACTGATACACGACCTGGGACGTAATAGATGCTCAATAACTACTTCACTGATTGAATAAATGAATGACTTCTCCTGTGGGAGATATCAAGCAGAGGGCTTTTATTTTTCTTTCTGTGGTACTGGGGGGCTGAACCTAGGGCCTCTCACGTACTTTACAAGCGCTCACCTGCAGCCCCCTTTTTATTTTTTATCTTGAGACAGAGTCTCACTAAGTTATGCAACCTGCCTTTGGCCTTGAACTTGCCTCTGCCTCCCCAGTTGCTGAGATTACAGGCCTGTGCCACTGCACCTGGCTTGAGTTAATTGATTTTATAGTACCTTTGGTGCTTTTTTTTCCTCTATTCCAACTCGGTCAAAACACTCGATGAGGTAGTTCAGCATATCTGTCTCCTTGCAGGTTTCAATGGTAAAATGGTCACTGTAGGAATCCCAATTACTTGCTCCACCAGAGGCTCCCAAACTTTGGAGAAAAGAAAAAACACCGATGATGCTTACCTCTTCTTGATTATTTCTCTTTACAGAGTTTGCATTTCTGCAGTAGAAAGCCTGTTAGGATCTCTGCATCCATGACAAAGCACAAACACCCATGCAGCCCAGACTGGAGCTCACTGCTTGTTTTACCTGCTTCTAGTCCAACATTGTCATTTCTGGTAAACACTTTATGGGCCTAGGAAGAAGACCTTATCTTTGCTGGGATGGCAACTTATAAACGAGAAGAACTAAGAATTGCCACTCAGTGTTATGCATTTGAAAGGATATCACAGGTACTAAAAACTACACTGATCAGCACTACTTAAGCAGACCTGAAGGCGTTTATTTGTTTGTTTGTTTTGCAATACTGGTGGGCTGAACTCAAGGCCACAGGCATACTTTGCAAGCACTATACCACTGAGCTGTAGCCCCTAGTACCCTTTTTACTTTTTATTTTGAGACAGGGTCTTGCTAAACTGTGCAGGCTACCTCTGGCCTCAAACTCTCCATCCTCCTGCCTTAGCCTCCCAAGTTGCTGGGATCACAGGCATGTGCCACCATGCCTGGCTTTAGACCTGATGTTTATAAAGCCAGATTACGATATTTGCTATAATCCAACTCTTCAGAAGTAAAGGACGATGACAATATTTCTCATTCTCATGATTTTTAGCATAGATCTGAAAAGACTTCGTGTAGCATTTGGCAATCGGACCAGAGCTAAGGGAAAGTGTACAGTTAGAAGGAAATATAAACATATTTGTTATTAAATTTCTAAAACTTTCAGTGAACAAGGCAAAAAAGTATAGTAAAAACACACAAAACTCTTGCACTAGGAATAAGCAGACTTGGGTTCTAATCCCAGCCTTATTGCTTACTTGTTCCCAGAACCTAGAACCTATATCTCATTGGCAGGGGGGCTTCTATGAAATAATGTGGAAGTGCTTTGTAAAATAACAGCAGGGGACAGTGCAACATGCTATCATTGTTTGTAACAACTATTCTCGGAGTCAAAAGCCAAACATGATCACAATGGTTAAGTGTAAAGAAATGAAACAAAGTTAAGGTCAACCACTGACAGATCACATATCAAATTGGATGTTTGACTCGCACAATGATCTGATACACACAAAAAATACAGAGATTAATCAAGGCACAGGAAGAAGCAAGAAATTTAGAAATGAAGAAGTGAAAAAACGAACTTAGCAAAAATGTTACATATAGAAGATGACAAAGGATGGGAAGAATATGAGGAACTTGATACACACATCTCTACTTCAACCCAGGGAAGAAAGTAAAGCTAGCAACTAAAAGGACCAAGAAGAACTGATATAGTAACAATATAATATACAGGTGGACATATATACATAACTGACCTTAGAATTTGGGAAAAAGAGACATAATTGACCTCAGAATGAAACCATGATATATATTTCACTAAAGAAAGTGAAAACTATGGCAGTTTTAAATCCAAGGCTTTCAGCCCAGAGTCCAGCAAATTTTAATTTCTACAATCTCCAGTATGGTCTGATAAGAAGGAAGGGAGGAGAAGAGGCTGAGAGGCAGTTCAAGGAGGAAGGTAGCCCTTCCCTCCAAGCAGGTTACTAAGCCACCCAGAAAGCACCTCAGGAGAACCATGACAAAGATGTGAAGGCTAGCATGGGAATGCTAGAAACAAAAACAAATTCATTCTGTATCTTTATAGCAATTAATATTTTGGTTCATTTTATTAACTAATGGTAGTATTTAACTGGCCTGACAATAGAAAGGTGAGTAATATAACAAAACACAGGAAAAACAAAACAAAAAACCTCATCAACAAATATGAGAAGTACAGCAAATCCTCCAGAGCAGAGATTTGTTTTTACCCAATTTTAGTTGTAAGCTATCCGCAACTTCTCCCTCTTCTGTCTGACATTAGTAACTCAGTGCCTATATTTACTGCATATCCCAAAGTTGAACTTTGCTAAGACAGCCTTGTACTTTACAAAAGTGGGAGTAATTTTCCTTGAAGCTGCTCTCACAAACAACAATGAAAACACATCTTTCTCATGTTTAAAATGAGATCTGTATTTCCCTGATTGTAGGCCCTATATCGCTCCCATGTTCTGAACTGAAAAGTATCTTAGATTTGATGTCAGTAGGTCCTCACCAGCTGCAAGGAGCCAACTGGATATGGCACCTATAGCCAGCATGCAAACTCATGTGTTTGCTGAGTGTTGGCTTATGCAACTATCATTGAAATTAGGTTCCATTTTTAGCAACAAACTTCATTTAATTTTAACTTAAATTTGAACCCCTCACTGTCACTTGAAATACTTTCATAAGTATCCCACTAAGTCATGAAAAGTAGCAAGATACCGAGAATGGTAGCTCATGCCTATAATCCCAGGTAACTGGAGGAATGTGAATTTCAGGACAACCTGGGTTACATTGCAAGACTCTGTTTTGGGAGAAAATAAAAAAATTAAAAACATATGTAGAAATCTGCCAATCTTGTGCCAGGCAATGCAATGAAAGATATCAGGAGAAATTAGAGCCAGGCCCCAGGGCACATGCCTGTGATCCCAGTGATTTGGGAAGCTGAGGCAGAAAGATTAAGGCGGCCTACACAATTTAGCAAGACCTCGTCTCAAAATTAAAATTAAAATTAAAAAATGGGCCAGGGCTATGGCTCTGTGGAAGGCTTGTCTAAAAAGTGTGAGGCCCTGGTTCAACCCCCAATACTGCACAATAAGAGACAGAGAGAGAGAGAGAGAGAAATTAGAGAATTTTCAAAGCTAAAAGAGGTTGGTATATTTTGGTGATCAATGAGGAATCAAACAAGCAGCTGACTTTCAAGAAAAGGGGGGAAAATGAAACGAAAATTTTAATCAGGTAGGGAAATGTAGTGCAAACGCCAGTTATCTATCAATGCTTCAAAATTATAAGACCAATCCTGAAGATGCCAAAGGAAATCATGATGACATCTGATAAAGCTGGCCCATCTCACCAGGGCTAACAATAAGAGTCAACGGGCAAAACTGACTTATAAGAATTTTTAGATTCAAAGCAAAAGAATCAAACTCAAACTGTGAATGTGATACTGAAAGAGAAAGTGGTTTGTAATTTATATGTTTAAATTTTTACTCTCAATAAACATTTTAAATATTTAAAAAAGGCCAAGTGTGATGGCATACACTTATAATCTCAGCTATTCAGGAGGCTGAGGGAGAAGACTGCTTGAGCCCAGGAGTTTAAGACCAGCCTGGGCAACATATGAAGATCCAATCTCAAAAAAAAAGAAAAGAAAAGAAAAGAAAAGAAAAGAAAAGAAAAGAAAGAAAAAGAGAAAAAAGAGAAAAAAACAGTATTTCATTTTTATTACTCAAAAGTTGTTATAAAAATCATGACACTTCTACAAGTGTGATGTTCTGAAGTCCTGGAAATATGTCATATTTAAGTCCTAAGAGCATCTAAAAAATTACACATCCTCTGGGAGAATATGTGAACCATTTTCTGATAATTACAATAGCAGTCCAACTTAATCATATAATTACTTCACATAATAGAAGTGTAGCTGAATCCTTCAGAAAACACAAAGAAAATAATCCTGGGGATTATACATGCATCAGATCTGTGCAGACTGAATTAAATTTCAAATGTACTAAGTAAATGTGTCTTAAAGGACCCCATTGCGATTTCTCCTATAATGGGAATAATCACCCTCCCATTTACTAAGTTTTTAAAGGCAGACTTTGGAACTTGTATTTTCTCAATCCAAGGCACAGAGCTGTGCTGGTTCAAGCAGGATACATTCACTCAACATGTATGCACAGTTGGGCCTCCTGGGTCCCAGGCACTGCTGCAGGCCCTAGGGGAAGGCACTGAACCAAACAGATGATGTGGTAGTTACATTCTAAAGGTAGGGAAAATCCAAAACAAATTAATATGTAAGTGCTATGGGGGAAAATAAAAACAGTACAGGGGATGGAGAGCGGTCATGTGTACGTGTGTATGAGCATGTGTGTGTGCACATGCACGTGTGTGCGCGTGCACGTGTGTGTGTGTGTGTGTGTGTGTTTCTAACAACATTTAACACAAGGGACCAGGGACAGCCTCTGGAAAGATGGCACTCACCCACAGACCTGAGGAAAGTTAGGGGGCAGGCCACACAGCCATCTTGGGGGAGAGTGGTTCAGAGAGAAGAAATAAGTGCAAGGGCCTAAGGCAGGAGAGGACGCTAAGTGCAAAGAGCATGAGCCTAGCACGAGCTAGAAGATGAGGTGTGTGGGGGAGACAAGTAGGAGTTCTTTCCCACTCTTTCCACGTGCATCCTTCAGCAGGGATGAGCAGCAGAAAAAGGGGACTGATGTAAGCTTGTGGCATTCAACTTTTGACCTTCTTCATTGAAATAATCTAGGCAGTTAAAAAAACAAGCAAACAAAACTCAATTTCTTTGTAGTCATCAACTTCCTAGGAAACAGTGAGGAATTTTTCATAAGGTTAATTCCTCTGGTATGTGAATCACAAGACAATTCTCCCTCCACTGTCTCCTCTGCTGCAAGGAGTAGTTCCGCATAATTCATACGGCTCTTCCCACAGAATACTTGAAAACTCCACACCACAAATGCCGTTTTTCTTAAATTAATCCTTACCGTCACCACTGTAAATAATTAACATGTGACTGGAAGTCACAGCTACTTCCAAAAGAACTTGCAGAACATCACCTCCACTGAGCAGGCAGATGGGAGATGGAGCCTGTTCTTGGTTCTGTGACACTAATCTCACCAGGCAAGGAGCAGATGTTAAAACTGCCTACTTCAAAATAAACAAAATCCTGGGAAGATCAATTTGGAAGGGGAAGCAAAAAAACTATGGCTTTGCTGATCACTCAAATTACCAAAGAGTTTTGCTACCTCTTCCTGTTCTGACCTTACATGTATTCTGAAGTGCTCTACTTAAAGTTATTTTGATGCATTTTTACCCATCCTTTTACATTCTTCTTGATGTCTACTAGTAACCTACTAGGAGATTATGTAATTTATAATCTGGATCACCCCATTTCATTGTAATCACCAACACAGGACAGGACAGCTGACTAGGATGATATGTTGTAAGGAGTAAAATGCTGTCACTTCCTGTTCAAGGAACAGAGTAGACAAATAACTCTCATTGGTGAAATAGCTAGGAAGCTAACAAGAACACAGGATCTGCTGGATGGAAATGGAAAGACCAGAAGTGGTTCAGTGTGAAGAACAATATGAGCACTGATTCCAGCTGCAAGAATCTGAATCCAGGCTCTGAGGTTTCCCAGTGTGTGACTTTAATCTCTGTGTACCTGTTTCCTCCCAGGATGCTACGGTGAGGGTTAAAGACGAGGCGTAGGCAGAGTGCTGACACAGTACCAGGCACAAAATGCTCACTAACTATTTGCAGTTGTTGTTACATTGCCAGTACATGTTTCTCCTATTAGATACAGAACCAGGATCTCAGGCAAGGCTGGGAGGCTAAAAATCTAGAGTAATGTTAGTAAAAAGCATCTTACAACCGGATACACTTGTTAGAGAAGGTCGGAACTAAATAGGCCAGGGAGACAGGGCATTTCTCCCACAGATAGCTTAGAGCAAACCTAGTAACAAAGCACTTTTACCATATATGGAAAGTGATTCCTACAAAGGATGTCTATTGTGACTGTAATCATGAACCTGAGAAAGACACTTCCACCTTTGGGAAATTTACTTGAAAAATAGTGATATAATGCTCAACCTCATACAAATATCAGCCTCCCTGAATCAACATTCAACCTCGCATCAACATTCTTCTCTCTATCAGCTCTCTAAGGATTCTTCTGAACACTGCCAAATTTAATGAAGTATACCTAACTCCTACTGCAGATTCTATTTATAGCCTAGAATTATTTTTGAACAGTACCAGCACAAATACCAGCTCTGTCCAGAGGAAACTTCAATTGAAGAGCAAAACTGTTAAGACAGTGAGTCAGAGGATCACAAATACAAGGCTATATATTTTTTTGCTCAAAGTCACCTAGAAAACCCAAGTAGTGTTACTCAGTTTTCAGAGATGAACATTCAGTGACAACCTGAACCCTGTTTCAGTCTCTTCTGCCATTCCACGGGCTCTTTCAACAAATGGGGTCTGGCTTCCCTTAGATCAAAGAGGTGCTCAGGGAACATTAAGGTTACAAGTAAG
The DNA here is from genome assembly GCA_007922755.1 of Pedetes capensis. Lineage (NCBI taxonomy): Eukaryota > Metazoa > Chordata > Mammalia > Rodentia > Pedetidae > Pedetes > Pedetes capensis. The sequence goes on along the minus strand of VMDO01003444.1, from coordinate 94,013 downwards.
AGGACCCCATATGTTCTTTGATAGCCTGCCTGCACTGAGCATGCCAGGGGTGAAGATGGAAGGGAACACACACACACCCTATGCCATTCCTCGATACCAGCAATCCATGCAACAGTACTGAAGAACATTCTTGCAATGGATAAATGAAGGGCCCCTCATTTTAGATCTAAAGGCAGGTGAATTTAAGGATGAATGGTCCTTAATCTGTTTTGGGGTTTCTGACACACAGTTATAGGTGATTTTTCCTCCTAACTCATCAGGTAACAGCTATGAAAACTGCTGACACTTCATCCCGTGGTAAGGTCCCTGCACTTCACTGTACTCCCTAGCCCAGCTCATCTGACCCTAACCTGCTTGAAACCAAAGCACAGGCCTAAGGAGGGCTTCCAAAAGTTAGTTCCTAAGCACATGCAGGGTAAGGACTACATTCCTTTGATACCTGGACCCAAACTGGACACAAGAAAAATCATCACCACCACCACCACCACCTTCATCATCACCATCATCATCATCTTCTTCATCTTCTTCATCACTACTGTCCCCAGAAAGTGCGAGGAAGAGGAAGGAGAAAGGATTGTCGTACATACTACCACAACAAAAGCAAAAAAGGTCATCAGGGAACGAAGGAAAAATAGGACAGGGAAAAGCTTTTGCATCTGCTTTTTTTTTTTTTTTTTTTTTTTTTTCCTGATACTGGGGAATAAACTCAGGGCCTTGTACTAGGCAAGCACTCTACCACTGAGCTGCACTCCAGCCCCTAAAATAAAAATTTAAAAATTTTTATTTTGAGACAGGGTTTCGCTAACTTACACAGGCTGCTTCTGGCCTTGAGCCTATGATCCGTCTGCCTCATCCTCCCAAGTTGCTGGGATTATAGGTGGGTGCCACGGTGCCTGGCTCTGCTATCCTTTTAAATAAATCTTACAGTAAAAGTTTTGTCCCCTGATATGTGGAAAAATAATTCACCTAAATTATAGAAATACACAGGTATATTTGAGAGAAGGGGTTCCTGGACTCGAGGAATTCTGATACTGCTACATTCCAAGAGGCTGAATTTACGCATAACCAAAAATCAAAGCCTAGAGACGTGAACGGACCCAGCTGCAATAACCAGAAGGAGCAGACATGGCCCAAATTTGCCCCAAAGGCGAGGGGTCTGACTGCATTTCAATCACCCTTGAAGTGGTCCTGAAGCCCCAACTCTCAAATATAACACTGACCACAGTCTCTGATGGTCATTTGTAATGAGGAATGACATGTGAACTACATTATGAAAAATTAAGTTCCTTTTTAAAAAATTTTTTTTTGGTACAGTTAGGAAGAAGACCCAAAGTAAGGAGGGAAAGAAAGAAGCACACAATAGCACAACTTTTAATTTTTCATGTGACCGAAGCCTGGCAGAAGCATGATTCAGGGCACATGCCTACCAAACCAGCGCCACAGGTTAATAACCCAAAATAACCCTCCCCAAACTTAACTGTGGTCAGTGTCACACAGAAGTTCTTCCAAACCACGTTAATTTCCTTTCCCTGCACTGCAAGCACACACGCAGCTCTCCTATGAATAAATACCTAGGAGAGATCCGCAGGGAGGAGGGACGTCTGCTCGCAGCACTGGGTGAGGCAGGCGGTAAAGCTGGGCCCACGCTGCTGGGCCTCGGTCTGGAATTGCCGGTGGGCACTGCCTGGGGACTACTTGTGAGGGCAGGGAGACTTGGGGAGCTGGACAGAATGGAGGTGCTGGAGGCCCGTGGGCTGGGGCTAGGTGAAGGCCCCCACAGGTGTGTGACAGTGTAGGGCCGATACCGTGGGGATGAGGGCTGGCTTCCTGTGGCAGTTCCAGAAGCCACACTGTGAGGGCTGAGGGAAGTGGAAGGCACAGCCGTCTGGCTGGCTGCACGGGAAGGTGAAGCAAAAGATGGACTCAGCACTGGCACAGAGCTCCAGAAACTGGTAGAGGGAGCTGGACTAGTTTCATAGAGGCTAAATTAGTGGAGGAAGGGAGGAAAGAAGAGAAAAAGCAAAGAAACACTTGAAATAACTAAAATGGAAAATTTTAGACTTTTAAAGGATACTATAATTACTTTTCATATCTCTAAGAGTTCAATTATATAGATCAGATAAGCATTTAAATAGTTATACAGTCTATTTGCTATCCTAATCTAGTGGTGTTAATGCCTCTTTTTCAAAGGATACTGCAGTCTATACATTTATTTCTAAAATTTAATCTACCATTAGCCTAACCATAAAAACCAACAAAACTAAAACCTAGAAAAGATTAATACCATCTCCAATGACTATATTCACCCCCCTAAATATGATACACACCATAATCTCCAGGACACAGATCAACATTGTGAATAGCATTCCTTTCTCCTACACCCCTCGGAGGTGTTCTATCACTGTTGGGATGTGCAAAGAGAACCACACTGACCTAGACAATGAGCTGGCACTGAAGGAACCCAAGGTGCAGAACATGGGGCTTGTTCCTGAATTGGAGCCAGTGTTCAGCAACAGATTTCTGTCTGGTGACCGAGCGGCTGCAGCAATGGGCTGTGATGTGGCTGTCAGACTGGCAAATGGGTTTTCATCTCGAGTCTGAGTGGACATCATCAGTACTTCCATTAAAATCTGGCCAATCAAATCCTTAAAATCAGAGAACACTGTGGAAGGCAGAATAAAGAACAGGTTATACATGGATCTTCATATACACAATACTCAAATGGAACCAGAACGGTTTCGTGTGGTATCCTGGACTAGATTCTACCGCAGTAAAAGGCACTGGAGGAAAAACTGGTGAGATCCAAATAAAGTCTGGTGTTTAGTCAATAGTAATTTCAAAGTTTTGGCAACTGTACCACAGTTTTTGTTTTTCCTGGTACTGGGGAGACTGAACCCAGGGTCTCGCACAGACTTTGCAAGAGGTTTACCACTGAACTGCACATGCAGTCCCTTTTTTATTTTATCTTGAGACAGGGTCTCGCTAAGATACACAGGCCTCAAACTTGTAATCCTCCTGCCTCCACTACCCCAGTCACTGGGATTACAGTGCATCTGACCTGTACCACAGTTATATAAGATGTTAACATTAAGGGAAACTGATTGAAGTAGCTGGAGGAACACTTTGTACTATTTTTGAAACTGTAAATCTAAAATTATTCCAATATTAAAAGTTTGCCTATAAAGAAATTGGAGTGCAGTCAATGAGAGTTACTGCTGATATATATTAGCTATAAAAAGCTATTCCCAACTGTAGAGTGTATGTTATCATACTACAAATGTAACTGGGTTAATATTTCTCAGACAATGTATATTTTACATACAGAAAAACTGCTAAATACAACATTCAAAAGATTTTATCAAGGGTCCAATATCAAGTCACCATTTGGCTTCCTGGAGAAGATTCTACAATGTAGCTGCCTTCTTATTTTTTGCAGCTCCCAGCTGATTTGCTACTGTTTTTTAGATACATTCTAAATACCACTAAACAAATAAAAGTCCTCACCCATGTAAACTTTACTTGATTTGGTTATTAAAAATTCCCAGTCATATGTATGAGACATATTTGAGAACCTTAAGATTTACATGAATAACATGTAGCAAGGTTTTAAAACACATGGTTGCTAAGCTCATTTCTATAATCTGAGTTAATAAAAAAGATGCCAATAAAATCAGAAATAGCCTAGCCAGCCTCCAGGAAGACAGAAGACTTTTGTTCCCTCCCTGAAAGACAGGCAGCACAAGAAAGGGAAAGGTGATCCTCTTGATATTCATTCATTAAGATGTACCTACTGAGGGACTATTTTGTCCAAAACACTCTTCTAGGCACTGGGGATAAATCGGCGAGCAAATCAGTAAAACACTCTTATCCTCTGGGGAGTTAACACGGTGCTCCAGTGAAATGTAAAAAAGAACACTCCAGCACACCTTCTTATCTCTCCTGTATCCTAAATGATTGTTGTAAAGGAACAAAGGACTGTGCCCCATAATGCTGTACCTTGCTAAAAGTTTCCTAATGCTCTCTCTAAGTATGTTCTTCTATAAAGAAAAAACTTCAACCCTGAGACAGTGAGGACCATTAACTTATTTATATGGTTTTCTTTTGTAGCAATCAGGAAAGTTTATCAGTCACATCAGTGGAAAGGGAAGTGACCAAACAGCAATGTCCTCATCAAGAAGCATCCCTGTAACTGAAAGTACAACTCCAAAACAAGACAGAGTAAATGTGGACAACAGAGAAGCACACAGCCCTCACAGTGTGTTTCCTGTAAGTGCTCTAAAAATATTACAGAACGGGATTCCTACCTTCTTTTGGGTTCTGCTTAAACTGAGCAGAAAGGGAAGAAAGAAAGATGACATCTCTGTCCCGGTCCTTCCAAGAGACACGGAAGATCTTACAGACCAGCTGTAAAGCCTGCTCTTCAGACACTTCAGGGCCGGAGGAAGGCTCCTGGTGAGGAAGAAGATTGAGGGGTTAAACTCCAATAGGAGCCATGAGTTAGATACTTCAATAGGAATACTTTACTGAGATTTAATTAATTTATTAATGAGGATATTTTAAAAATGCAGAAAAGACCATTCACCCACTGATTCAGAGAAAGCTGAACCTGTTATTCTGACATCAAGGTTTTAATATCTAGGTCTCATGAGCTTAGAATCCAATTTATGGAGGAGCATAAAAGAGCAGTGGCATTATTAGGAATCATCCATGAAGCAATGAGATATAGGATACATATATATATATACTACCTATTTACTTTTGTTGTTGTTGTTAGGTGCCATCGAGTCGGTATCCGACTCATAGCAACCCTCTGTACAACAGGGGAAACACTATTGTCAGTGCTTCTCTGCTGTTCACCGGGTTTTCAATGGCAGATTGATTTTTGGGAAGGGATTGCCAGGTCCTTCTCCCATATTTACTTTTATGAACTCCAAAAATCCAGGCTAATATTCTAAGTACATAATCAATTTTCCTTCAAGAATCCTAAAACTTAACATTTCTCATTGCATTCCACCACAGCAACTGCAGCTGGGCATGGTGGTGTATGCCTGTAATCTCACCACTACGAGGCTGAGGCAGGAGCGTGAGGCCAGCCCCAGCTAAGAGCAAGATTCTGTCCAAAAGAAGCAAGGAGGGCAGGGGAGAAAGAGAGCAGGGAGGGAAAGTAAGGGAAGAGAAGAGGAGGGGAAAAGAGAGGAGAGGAGGCAGGACAGCGTGTCTCTGTGTTACCTGCACGGAAGATGGAAGCAAGGGCCGATGATCTCTTACCAACCTTGTCACTAAGGCTCCTTTTTTCTCTTCGGTCGTTCTCATCAACCTCCATATTTTCAATTCCTGAATCCACATCCACCTGGGACATGCTTTAAGTATAAAAAGACAAGTAAACCTTTCACCTATTATAAAACTTCCAGTGTCACAGCTGCTGCTTGGGGAAATGTTTTAAAATATCAGTCAAAATTGGTCAGGAAAGCAAAATAACAAAATTCATCTTTTTTTCTTATAAATTTTTAAAAGTTCTTCATATATTGGGATATAAACATCCTGTCTCTCATATACATTGGAAACGTTTTTCCCAAGATGTCATTTCCTTGGGCTCACTTTCAAAAATAAAAAACAAAATCAGAACAGGTTCTCTAGATATGTTATTTTTAAATGACACATAATGTGACCACAGCTTGACTATAAAAACTGGTTAAATACACATTATTTCTTTCCCACATTAAATAAATAATTGTCCAGCACCATCTATTGACAGGACCATCATTTTTACATTGACATGAAACTTGTTATGTTATCTCATTTTCATACAAATATGTGGGAGCCTTTCTGGATACACATTTCTGTTCTATTGGACAACCTATCTGCAAGCCACCACCACTCTGTCTTACTGACCAAACTCTCACCACCAGTCTTGGTATCTGCTAGGTCAAAGCCTCCACTTTGTCCTTCTACTTCAAAAATGTCTTGGGTATTCCTGCCATGTGGAGTAGTGTGTTTTCTACACATACTTGAGAGTCAGCTTGACTCAATCCTGTTGAGACTCTGACTAGAATAATTTCATTGACTATGGAAATTAAATGAGGGAGAAATGACTTCATTATGTTCTTACATCTTCATCTGAGTATACAGACCTTCTTCAAGGACTTTCCGTTAGCTTTTCTTAATTATTTCTAGGTACTGTATAGCTTTTTAGTAACTGTGAACGGTACCACTGTAAAAATGACGTTTTATTTTTTGTTGATAATAATGCAACTGATTTTAAATTCACAGCTCTTGTAAGGACCATGATTTACTATGTAGATAATCAGTCTTATCTCTAAACGATACATGTTTTGTTTCTTCCACTCCAATCCTTACTTTTCCTACTGCACCGAGTAGGACGCACATGTTGAGTAAAAGCAGAAATAGCAGTCATCTCTGCTCTAACTCTTGATTTTACAGAGTGATTCTAACCAATGAATGGGAGAGTTCCTATAGTATTCTGGTAGATGCCCCTTAAGTTAGTCAGGATAAGAAAGTCTATGCTGACATAACACACACACTCTGGACACTTAGAGGCTTAACACTATTAAAGATTTATTTCTTGCTTACGCAAAGTCTGATGAGAGTGAAGCATCCTTACTCCATCTTTAATCTATGCCATCTGCAATACACAGCCTCCAAGGTCACTGGAGCAAGAGAAGAGAGGGATGGAGGAGGAACATCGGCTCAACTGCCTTCACCTAGAAGTGACATGTCACTCCTACTCATAGTCTAGTGGACAGAACTCGTCATGTGGCCTCTAACAACAAAGGAGACTGGAAAATACGAGTGAGCTTGTGGAATATTTGGTGAATTCTGTCTCTGCCACACTGTCAGTTTCTCTTTTCTTTTCTTCTTTTGTGGTGCTGGGGATTGAACCCAAGACCTCATGCATGCTTAGCATGTGCTCTGTCACATAGCCAGCCTCATACTGACCTGGTCTTCGTCTGATAAGATTTTTATTGTGAATCAATGTGGAATTTTATCAGGCATTTGTAGCTACCAACATTATAGGGATTTTTCTCTTTAATACGTAATATGGTAGATATTTATAGACTTTCTATTGCTAATGTACTCTTATACTCCTACGATAAACTCAAGTTGGTCATGATGTATTTACCACATTATATTATATAGCTTAAGTAAACTTTTAAATGAGACACACACACAGAAACATGCATTAGGTATGTGTTTGGCTGAATGACTTTTCAAAGTAAACACACTAAGATAATCAGCACTCAGATCAGGAAACATCCAAAAAACCACTGTGAACCTCCCAACTACTTCTACTCTGACCCATAGTAACAGTGGTACTGATGGCTAACCCTATAGATTAACTTAGCCTGGTTTTTACATGTTGCAGAATTTGATTTAACAATATCTTAAGATTTCTGCAAATATGTTTAGGAATATGATTACCACAAAATTAGTTTTCTTCTTTTAAATTATTCTTGACTGATTTTAATATTAAGGTCACATCAGCCTCATAAATTAAAATGTTATCCACATTTTTAGTTATTTGAAAGGAGTTACATAAAATTGGAATGGTAGAACAATCTACAAAATCATATGAGCAGAGAAACAAGTGAATCAATTTAGTTTGTGGGTTTTGATTATTTGGGTCTTCTTGAGTTATTTTGGGGAGAATTACATTTTTCTAGAAATATGATTTTCTTCCAAGATTTCATCTTTATATATACCACACATACCTATATTTTTCATGGAATTTTCTTCTTTAATACCAAATATTATCTATTCTACGTAGGCACTGTTCTAGGTGTGAGATACTACTGAACAAAAAGTTTAAAAAGATCCCTACCTCATAAAGCACACATCCTAGTAAAGGGAGAATGATAATAAACTATAACCATAATCAATAAACAAAGTATATAGTATATTAAATGATAAATGCTATGGAAAAATCAAAGCAAATGAGTCAAGAAAAGGCAATTCAGAGTGCAGGCCCTATTTTAACTAAAAATTTAAAAAACTTTCTCACGTGGGCATTTCCTTGGCTCATTTTAAAAAAAAAAAAATTTGAAAAGTTCGAGCAGAGTCTAGGTCTTGCACATACTTGGCAAGTGCTCTACCACTGAGCTGCATGTCCAGCCTCTTTTATGTTGTTTAACTTGAGTCAGGGTCTCACTAAGTTATGCAGGCTGCCTCTGGCCTTGAACCTGAGATTCTCCTGTCTCCATCTCAAGTGTCGATGAGATTATGAGTGTGAGCCACCACACCCAGCCTTTTTTTGGTTTTGTGGTACTAGGCATTGAATCAAGGGTCTTGAGTACACTAAGCATTCTACCACTAAGCCACCTCCCCAAACCTACACATCTCGTATTTATTTTTACTTTTTTTTTTTCCTTGTGGTACGGGGGGGGGGGGGGGGGGGGGGGGGGGGGTTGAATCCAGGGTCTCAGGTGTGCTTTGCCAGCACTTTACCACTGAGCTGCACCCTGAGTGCATTTTTTACTTTTTATTTTGAGTCTTGCTAAGTTATGCAGGCTGTCTCTGCCCTTGAACTTGTGCTCCTCGTGCTTGCGTTGGTCTCGTGAGGTGCTGGAATTACAGGTATGTGCCATCATGCCAGACTGACATTGTTTTTAAATGATACAAAACTCATTTTAAAATGAGCTCATTGAGAAATGACCCATGAGAAAAGTATAAGCTACCCATCCATGAGAAAAGGCAGGAAAAGGTTAGCATGGACATGTCCAGGGATAAACATTCCAGAAAAGGGGTTTTACTCCCAACGTTTGTTAATTTTCTCTTTCTCCTTTACTTATTTCTAATATACTTAACTTCATATCCCTCTAAGAATTACCTATAACATACAAGCTTTGGTATGTAATATTTGTTATTACTTAACTCTAGACACTTTGTTTTTGTTTATTTGGGTTTTTTGTTATTTGTTTTTCTGAGACAGGATCTCACTGTGTAGCTCAGGCTGACTTTGATTTTGTGGTCCTCCTGCATCAGCCTCCTAAGTGCTGGGATTAAAAGTGTGTGCTGCCAGGTCCAGCTCTATTTCTGGATATTTTCAAATTTCCACTAGGATTCCTTCTTTTATAGATTTTTTAAATTTTCAAATGAGCTGTGCACAGTGGTGCATACATCTAATCCCCGCAACCTGGGAGAGTGAGGCAGTAAGGTCCTAAGTTTGAGGCCAGAGGCAGACTGCATAACTTAGCGAGACCCTGTCTCCAAATTAAAAAAAAAAATAATAATGGCCCTGGAATCAACCCCTAAGTATCACAAAAAAATGCATACATATATACATACATACATAAAATTTAAAAATAAAACAAAAATTTCAAATGTATAAGGGTTTTTTCTTTATTAATTTTCTAACTTAATGGATAAGTCAGAAAACATGACATGCATGGTTCTGACTCCTGAAATTTTTTGACTGATGATTATTACTAGAGAATGTGCATTCTCAAACCACAGGATGCACAGCTGCCACGACTGTCCAGCAGCGCAGGCCAGCAGATGGGAGTATGACCACTTGAATACCAAACTCATATGTTACAAGACACTGAAGGGTCAGTGTCTTTCAGGAACACTGCAGCCCTGAGTAAATGTCTCAGTCTCCTTCTGATTAGGTTCTTATCATAATATTCTTAATAGTCGGGAGATTTAGGGTTAACATATACTTTAAAAACCAACAAATGTCTTGTGAGATGGGAGGGTTATTCATTATCTATGTCAGTATACGCACCCGCTGTGCACAGGCAGAGGTGTGGTGGCGTGGAGGCTAGTGAAGCAAGATGGCAGGCTAGTGAAGGCTAGTGAAGCTGGACGGCAGGGGAGAGTGTGTAGGAAGCAGGCCTCTTGGCATGGGACACAATGAAGGCTCCAGCCATGGACCGCAGCTTTCTCCCAGCCCCTCTCCTCAAAGATTCACAAGGCATTTGGCCATACCATTCACCACACAAAGTTGTTTCTTTCAATGGGATTAAAGTTGTTGGCTCTGTTATTTAATTTGTCTGTAGGCTTACTAACATTTATCCTCCGTCATCTAATAATGGCTCGATGTATTTAAAATCTCCTATTATGATTATGTATGGGTCAGTTTCTTCTGGTAGCTCTATCAATACTTACTTGCTTTACATGTAGATGTTACATTCCTAAGTGTATACACATCAGAAATCATATCCTACCGGTAAACTAAACATTTATCATTATATAATACTTCTTTCTAGTAATTTTTTGTGCCTTAATGTCTAATTTTTCAGTATCTTTATCCCAACTTTTTTCTATGTGATAATTACCTAGTAAATATTTTCCCTTTCTTTCACTTACAACCTTCCCATCTTTCAGGTGTGCCTCCTAGAAACAAAAGCAAAATGGAGTTCTGTTTTAATTTTAAGCTAACCCATAACTTGTAATGGGGCTGGGATTCAGCTCAGTTGGTAGAGCGCTGCTCTGCAGTCTCTGAGGCCTGGAGTTCAATTCCCAGCACAGCAAAAAGAGAAGGACATGGCAATCCACTCCTGAGGCAATCCTGAATTAGTCATTGAAAACCCTATGAGGGTCGCTATGAGTCTGACACGACTGGACAGCACCTAACAACTACACAACATAACTTGTAACTGCAATTTACTATGGTGACATATTTTGATTTTTTAAACCATCTTATTGTATGTGATTTGTTCTTTTTTTTAAATTTATATATATTTTATTTCCCTTCATTGAATTGACTTAACTTCCCTCCACCTTCACCCACTGCCTTGTTCCATATTTTTCCTTTAATGGCTTGGAAGATGCACAGTAGTTTGCTCATACGCATGGTTTTGCTTTCCCCAGTTTTAGTCAATTGCAGTCCAAAAATACTAGATGGAAAGTTCCAGAACAAAACAATTCAAGAGTTTTAAACTGCATGTCATTCTAAGTAATGTGATGACACCTCCTGTCAGAATGCTCCGTTCTGACCAGGATATGAGTCATCCCTTTGCCTTATCCACACAATATCCATCTATCACTGACCCAGTAGCTTGGTTTGAGATCTATAGTCAAGGTATTGCCATACTTGTGTTCAAGTAACTCTTATTTTACTTAATAACGGCCCCAAAGTACAAGAGCAGTGACACTAAGGAGGCACCAGGGCATAAAACATGGAAGGAAAGGTGAACTTTGGTACTCTGTGGCAATGTGGCAAGATATACAGGGAATGACAGTGTATGCAGGGTTCAGTACTACCCATGGTTTCAGGCATTCATTAGGGGCTCAGAATGTATCCCCTGTGGATAGAGGGGCTACTGTAATGTATTTCCACTCTTTTTAATGGTTACTCTTGAAATCTTAGCAAGGATTTTAAACTCAAAATCTAAAAGTTAGCCAGTATCTTTACCCTTTTCCCAGTAACACAAAACCTGAGGATGTCACTCTAATCACACTATTTCTGGACTACCTGCTATTGCTGTTCAATATTTCAGATGTGTCTGATTTTTTTCCCTCCTCTCTCCCACTATCGCTTTATACATTGCTATTATTGTTTTGTATATCAGGGTTTGTTCATGTGTACCACATTTGTTGTTTCTTCACTCATCTTTCTTGCATCTTAGACATTAGCCCTGAGGTCATTTTCTTTTTTAACCACACTACCTTATTCAATAAGACATGTAACACCAAAAGATACATAATGAACATTTTAGCCAAGTGTAGTGGCACACCCCTGTAATCCCAGCATATGGGAGGCAGAGACAGGAGGATCACCAAAAGTTTTGAGGCCAGTCTGGTCTACATAGCAAGCTTCAGGCCAGCTGGGGTTACATAGGGAGACTCTATCTCAAACAACCAATCCAACCAACCAAATAAACAATGATGACGAAAACAAAAACAAAGAACAGTTCAGAATGACAGAACAATATTTCAATTTAAGAGCTTCAGCTCTAACTTGACAATGACTGGCATGGGTCTCTGGGCTGGCATTTGTTTAGACTACTAGACTAGAAACTAGTCAGTGGATTTTCCCTTTCCGTAAACAAAGTAGCATATTAGAGAGTTGGCCTCACATTACCTTTTCTCACAGGACACACCATCGATATCCATGCTCTGGGAACGTGACAGGGACTGAGATTGTGTCTCGAGGCTGTTGGAAGGCGAGCTGCTGAGAGAACTGACTCCTTCACTACTCTGGCTCCGATGGGCGACTCCTAAACAGAGAAAGCACGAGGGGTTAAGGCCTATGTGAAATGACGTTCTTACTGGCAACAGTGAACACACACAATCTACCTTCACCCCGTCATGATGCTTAGCAACTGAAGAATTTCTCTTGAATGATAATAAATGCTGAGAGTAATATTAAAATCATAGGAACATTAGGAAGAAATTTATAAATCATAATTTATAAATTTATAAGAAATTTATAAATCATAGGAACATTAGGAAGAAATTTATAAATTTATAAATCAAAATTTATCACTATGTATCATATGAGGTCAGTAACAGAGGTACATCTGATGCCCAAAAGTGGCTCGTCACCTCCCTTTCACAAATTCAAACTATGGCCCCTAAGTACAAATTAGTTTCCATGATAGTCCAGAAAAATTCTTGAAATGCACCAAAAATAAGATAACCTAACGAATAGAGAGATGTGGGATAAAGTGAATATAATGTTAATGGCAGAATCTAAATGGTGTTGATATAGGTATTCACTCAAAAATCTTTCAACTTTTCTATATGCTTGAAAATTTCATAATACAATGTTCAAACATGCAAATTAACTCAACTAAGCAATGTCCTTCAATGTAGAGCTAGACACTTACTGACATCTTGGTGAAAATAAAAAGCCTAACACTATGCTTGCCCTCACAGAGCTTACAAGATAGTGAAACTGGCATCATTAATATAAGGACAGATTATTTCTCATAGCACTTTCTTCATTTATATGATTTTAAATCACGTTTTTCACAGAATTACTAAAATTACTTTAATTCTAGAACTTTTGTTATATTCAAAAAAAGGAAGAGAAACAAGTAGAAATAAAAGAATGCTTAGCCAAGCATTTGCAAGCACAGTACTTTGAAATATAAATGTCTATGTTGCTAAGAGGAGAATAAGATTCACATGCTTAAAAAAACAAAATAAAATAGAAACAGGGCTGTGGTCGAGTGTTTGCCTACTACGCCATGCATAAGGCCCTGTATTCAACCGTCAGTATCACTAACAAAAAAGGAACAAAATAAAACAAAGTAACCTTAAATTACTATTTGTAGCTGAAAAACTAGTAAATAAATAAAATTTTAACACTGCCAGCATTCTAAGTAAACCTGCCATCCTTTCCTCATTAAAGAATTACAAAACATTTATCCTCATTAAAGAATTACAAAACATTTATCTATTCCTGGCAGCAGCTTTTTTACATGCACCTGTTTGTTAAACCTTCTGCAGGGTTTACTAAAAGAACTAAGAAACTACTCACTGTTCCTAAGAAGACTTAAAGGATCTAATGTACTCAGAATTATGGCAGTAAAATTTTAAATTCATTAGTTCAAGAAGCATCGCTCAGAGTAAATTCTCAATAAATATTTATTGAGGGAAAAATAATACAACAGCAACAATATCATTATGAGAATATTATTTTACATATTATAATGAAAGGCCAGAAATTTTGTGTGTGGTACTGGGAGCTGAACCCAAGGCCTTAGGCATATATTGCAAGTGCTGTACCACTGAGCTGCACCCCTAACCCCTTTCTTACCTCCTGCCTGGGATTAAAGGCATGCCCCACTGCCCCTGACTAAGATCAGATAATTTTTAAATTAAAATTAATCAATAATAAGGTTAAATGATTTTCACGGATTATCAGTTAAGCAAGCTTTAAAACTTCTAGTATAGCTCAAAGCTAGAGTACATTTTTAGCATGCACAAGGCCCTCTTTTTGAGCTCCAGCATCAAAAATTAAAACAAAACAAACAAAGAAACCTACCACATAAAACCAGTACTAAAATTACATGAATTATATTATTTTTAAAAACTCTGTATTTGTCATATGTTGTTGTTAGGTGCCATCAGCTGGATTTGACTCAAAGCGCTCTGCATAGGGTTTTCAATGACTGGTTGTCTCTAGATTGCTTCGGGAGTGGATTGCCATGTTCTTCTGTTTTTGCAGTGCTGGGGATTGAACCTGGATTGTCAGAGAGTGCAGTGCAGCACTCTACCAGCTGAGCTAAGCCCCAATCCGTATTTATAACACAGCATACAATAATAGCACATTAATATAGTATGAGTAGTATAATAAGACAGGAATACAGTACCAGAAGATGCCATATAGTACAATAACAGTATTTGTAATATTTTTATAAGACATGAAAGATATCATCAGGATTCATTTTTTCTGCACCTTCCACGTGACCTTCATATCCAGCTCATGCGGGGTAATTCTTCCCACATGGATCTACTGTTGTTCACTCTCCAAACACCACAGAACTCTACTCATGTCTTAAGCCTAAAAACAGATAGTCTCTTTCATTTTATTTAGAATGCAAATTAAATGATCATGAATAAAACACATCAAAGCAATGTAGCAAATATCACTCTCTTGTGATACCACACACACTCTCTTGTTGTCACCCTCTCCCACCCCAGACTTGAGAAATTAGTCAAGCAGGTGAGCTTCAAGGAGCTTCATAAAGCCAGATGTTAAATAATTAAAATACAAACATAACCTCTTCTGATCTCTTTTAGAAGAGTAAAATCCTTACATATCAAGTTAAAAATAAATCTTCCAAATGTGAGGGTGCATGTGACCAAGCATGGAGGAAGCCATGTCCGCTTAATAAAAACGTAAATTACAAACATTCAAGGTGGCAGATCCCAAACTTTTATGGCTCGTAAGAGGTTGTTGAAGGTAATTTATGCATTCTGTGCAATGAAAGCCAGAGCTGTAAATAAACTGAGAAGGACTTTATCTCTGTAAGACTATCCTCCAATATTACAGTATTTACTGAATGATTTTCTCTTTCAGGTACAAACCAGCCTGTATCAGTCAGCTGTCATCACTGCAGCAGAAAAACTGAGCAAAGCAATCATAGGGGGAAAATATTTGTTGGTGGCTTATGGTTAAAGGATTTAGTCCATAGAGGTGGGAAGGCATGGTGGCAGGGCAGGATCTAGGCAGGTGGTCAGGCCTGTCACAGGCGACCTCACAGCATAGACCCACAGGTTGGGGTAAAAACCTCCAAAGGTTTTACCTTCCAGTGAGTCATTTCCACCAGGCTAGATCCTGCCTCCGCAAGTTTTGTAACTTCCACAAACAGCGCTACCACCTGGGGACCCAACATTCAAATGCAAGATTTGTGAGGGACATTTAGATCCAAACCGTAATGCTCCCAAAGGCCATGGCCATCTCATGATGCAAAACACATTTAGCACAATTTCAAGAGTCCCCAAAGTGTGAACAGCTTCAAGAGTGTTCAAAGGGCTAAGTCCAAGAGCCTCCGCTGAGACTCAAGGCAAACTTAGTTATGAGCCCTTGCAAAACAAAAAAACCAGGTTAAATTGCTGCCAACATACAATGGCATGGAGTAAACATTCCCATTCCAAAATGGAGGAATGGGGCACAGAAAGAAAAAACTGGTCCGAAGCAAGAACAGCATCCTACTGGACAAACAAACTCGGTTGGTCCAAATCTGGCATCTGGCACACACAACACCATTTGCCATCTTACTTACGGCATCACCTGGGCTCAAAGACGCATAAGTGGCTCTGCCCCGTTGTCCTTGTCATTTGCAATGCACATGGCCCTCACACTGGCTCCATTTCTTGCTGGCAGCTTCCTTCAGCAGACACATCATGTTGCTGGCATCTCCAAAATCCTGGGGTTTCTACTGTTGTTTATGATCCACCCTCAAAACTTCACACGCCAGCCCTTCAAGAGCTCTCCACAGGGCACGCAACACTGGCACATATTGCCTGGCCTTGCAAGCTATCTTCCAGAATCCTGGTGGCAGCCTCCATAACCCCTTAACTCTCATATTCTTCATGCTTGAAAAAGCATCAGCACCATGCCGATGTCACCACAGATACTGCTACCTCAACAAGAAGCTGGGCCATTTTGGTCCATGGCTGCAGCAGTGGTCTCCTCATCCCAAGGCCAAAAAACCATTTCCTGGGCAGCCTCCTTTCAGCAGGGCATCTTGGACCCATTTGTCTTGGAGAAAGAAGTTTTTTAGGCCCTCTCCCTTCCAATAGTTTGTTTCATGCCCTGGAGCCTTAGGATGGAAGGGTTTGGCTGACTCCTCCTGTGCCTTGAGGGAATTTCTTTTGTCCTGGCAAAAAGGCTGAGGCTTCCCTTTACTGTGCCTTATCTCTAACAAGTAAGGCCTCCTCACCCAAACTAGCCCTGTCTATAGTAACCTTAGACAAACCACCTTTTTTTTTGGTCGTACTAGGGGATTGAATCCAGGGCCTTGCACATACTTTGCAAGTGGGTGCACTCCCAGCCCCCTCCTTTTTTTTTTAATTTTTAGTTTTGAGTCAGGGTCTTGGTAAATTATACAGGCTGCCTCTGGCCTCAAACCTGTGATCCTCTTGCCTCCACCTCTCGAGTTGCTGGGATTATACTGATTGTTGGTGTTAGGTGCCACCCACTTGGGTCCCTACTCATAGCAACCCTACGTCCAACAGAACGAAACACTTTCCAACACTGTGCCATGCCTGGCACTAGGTCACCACACTTGGTGTTTTTTTTCCCACTTGAAACTGGATTTTTCACATCTTTTTTCTCTTCTATCACTTTCTCTTTTTTCATAAATCTGGCTGAACACAGCATGCAGCAACCATGGCATGCCCCCTGTATCTCACTGCCTTTGTGATATTTCCTCCACCAAGTTAATTAGATCATTACTGTCAAAGTCAGCATCACTCAAATCTTTAGTACACGAACAGAACACAGACAGTCTCTCTGCTAGAATACAACATGAATCACCTCTAGTCAGGTTTCCCATACAGTCCTCATTTTCCTCTGAAACTATGAGTCCCATCTGGATTTCCATCAGCAGCAATGTCTTGGTCTTCTAAACTCTCACAAGCTTTGTTTACAGCATTTCAGGGCTTTGGTACCTAACGACTAGCCCACATGTCCAAATTCTTCTAAGAGTGTTCCAAAGGCCTAAGGGTCACGTGGTCGATTTCTGCAGAGCAATGATGCCACCCTTGGTACCAATTTTCTGTATTAGTCACTCGTCATCACTGAGGCAAAGAAACTGACCAAGACAAACTTATGGGGGAAGAGATGGTTTACAGAAGGGCTCACAATTAGAGGATTAATCCATAACCAGTAGGGCCCATGGTACACAACCTCACAGCATGGTGATCTGGAGGCAAAGACTGAGGCTATGGGTCTAGGTAAAAACTTTCAAAGGCCTACTCCAGGTGACCAACTTCTCCAAAGGTAGAGCCTGCCTCCCAAAGTTTCCATAGCCTCCACAAATAGAAGCACCAGCTGGGGACAGCATTAAAGCACATGGCCTTTGGGGAACATTTTAGATTCAAACTATGATACAGACCAAATGCCCACTGTTTGTTTGTTTGATTTATATTTGTTTATAGTACAGGGCAGGGCCTTGAGGCATACTAGGCAAATGCTCTACAACTGAGCTGCACCCTCAGCTCCCCAAATGCCTTTATTTTTGGCAGGACTTGGGGGTTAAATCTAGGGCCTTGCACATACTTTCCAAGTACTCTACCACTGGACAACACCCTTAGACCATTTTTTGTTTTTTATCTTAAACCAGGGTCTCACTAAGTTACAAAGGCTGTCTCGGGCCTCAAACCCACAATCCTCTTGCCTCTGCCTCCCAAGTTGCTGGGATTACAGGTGTAAGCCACCATTCTTGGCCCCAAATGCCTATTTTTAACCTATAATGCTGGACCTAGTCCAATCTCTTGCTCTCTCACATGCAGATGTATGTGTACATATACTCACACAGAGGTTGACTAAATTCTAATATAAAAAGAACCACAGCACTGCCAAAAGAAATCTTAAAGCCTCAGAAGAGCCATGTAAGAAGAAGAAAGAGGTTGGTTGATCTTAAAGATCTCATTCAATGCTCCTCTTTTACTGACCTCTAGGAAGTCTAAAACTTCCCTTTCCTTAGGACATTTGTCAAGTCAGAAACAAAGCAAAGACTAAATCAAATGTCTCTCGATTCCCCATATAATGCAGCTATTTCCTCTATCCCAAACAGCTCAACAGCCTTGTAATGAACTTTTTTAAACTTAATTTTTCTTTCCTCCCTCCTCTTTCTTTTCTCTTTTCTTTTCTCTCTCCCCCTCTCCCTTCCTCCCTTCCTCTCTCTCTCCCTCTTCCTCTTTCTCTCTTTCTTCCTCTCTCTCTCTCTCATGCTCTCTCTCCCTCTCTCTCTCTCTTTCATCTTCCTATGTGGGTTGGCCTGGACCTCTGGATCCTCCTGCCTCAGCATCCAGAGTAATGGGATTACAGGTGTGTAACATCATGCCCAGTTTAAATGAACTATTGTAAACAAAAGCAACTGCCCCCTGTAGCAAATAATAAACCAAAGCTGCATTTTTTATTAGCTCTAAAATTATAAAAACAAAATTTAATTAGTTTTATAAAAGGAATCATTCCTTCTATAATAATCAATATTTTAAATCGTATTCACATAAATCCTGACAATGAAAGAGTTAACATTCATGGAAAATATAAAACATACTATTTGCTTCTTTACTTGGCAAATACTCAGTCTCATCCCACAATAGTATTGATAATGAACATATTTTATCTCATAGAGCAGGCGGATTTTTTTTCTGTAGCTAATTTCCTGGTGAAAAAATTTTGTTTTTATGAATAAAAACAAATAAAATTTCACACCTGTAAAGAAAACAATGGTATCTAAAATATTAGGACAAGAAAAACAACAACCCAAATAAGAAAACTGCTTTGATCTTCATATTTATAAGACAGACAATCCCTTCCTTAGTGTCCAAGGGAGAATCATGCAAAGAAGGTGCACACTCTGGAGTCAAAAGACCAGGATTGCTCCCTGGAGAGAGAGGTGATTCTAGGCCAGGACAGGCGAACCTCAAGGTGAGCCTGGAGCATAGTATTACGGTATTGAAAAAGATAGTGCTCAAAAAAATAAGGGGACAGACAGGGCAAGTGGCCAGAGGATCCAACTGGAAAGGGGGTCAATAGTCAAATCTGGAATAATCTGTGTAAAATAAATAATGAAGCTATTTGGACAATAACCCAAAGCACGAACAAATATACATGTCCTCATCTGAGTAAGAGATTAAATGAACAGCAAAGAAGAAGGGACAAATACTCCTTTCCCAAATCACTGACAGTTATTCCCCACTCTAGGAGGTGAAACTCAACTCTACTCCTTGAGTATGACTGACTAGTTTCAGAGGCTCTACATGGAAGAACTGAGTACGGAGAGAAAAACAATAACTTTATGGTGGAGAAGCCTGGCACACATGACCGTAGCAATGTGATATAGTTAATGGCAACAGGGATGTCATGGAGTTTATATACCCATGACATGATGTTATCGGAAGGGCATCTCTCCTGTATGGCAATCTTCCCCCAAATGCCTAACTGCAATCATGAGAAAGGCACCAAACTGAGTGACATTCTGCAAAGTACTAATACTCCTCAAAACTGTCAAGATAATGAAAAAGAAAAGACTGAGACACCATCACGGACCCAAAGAAACTCACATCTAGTTAGTTAACGTTACCACCCTAAGGCTAATTCTTTACTCTTGACAAACTACCACATCCAAACTGCATTAGGGGAAACTGGGTGAAGGGTACAAGGGAATTCTCTGCACTATCTTCATAACTTTTCTGTATAGAAAATTATTACAAAATAAATATTTATTTTACAAAAAGAATTATGGAATGACAATAGTTAAGAACTGGAGTTCTAGAGAGCATAAAGACAACTAGAGGACCAATTCCATGACACTTCATAATCCTGTCAAGAAGAAACTGGCCAATAAAGAGGTTCACTGGGGTAATGTTAAGCAAAAGTAATCTCATCTTCAGCAAGGTCACAACAGTCAGGAATGGTAAAGCCTGAACAGACACATTCAAGAGGTTTGATGGGTAAACATCAAAGGGAACAGAGCTAAGATGACATTATTCTAAAATAAGACTATAAAACGAGATCATCCAAGAGAGCAAGGAGGTCCTGACAATGGGACAAAATGAACTAAAGATGGGAAAAGAAACTAGGAAAACTACTTTGTCTTCTAGGAATTTAATGAGGACAGATTTTAATTTTATTTATTTTTATGTGCTAGGGATTGAACCCAGGGCCTCATGCATGCTAAGCATGCGCTCAACCACTGAGCTAAATGCCCAGCCCACAGAAATTTTAAAAAGGAAATGAAAGACCACTTTCTCCTCTACTTGTTGTTGTTAGGTGCCGTCGAGTCGTTATCCAACTCATGGCGACCCTACATACAACAGGGGAAACACTATTGTCAGTGCTTCTCTGCTGTTCATAGGGTTTTCAATGGCAGATTGACTTTTGGGAGGGGGTTGCCAGGTCCTTCTCCCAAGCCTACAGCACCTGGTGTTCCCAGGTGGTCTCCCATCCAGGTACTAACTAGGCCCGACCCTGCTTAGCTTCTGAGATCTGATGGGATCGGATTCCACAGGGCTACAGCTGCAGGCTCTCCTCTACTGGACACTCTTAAAACAAGGAAACTGAGTCTTACTCATCTTTGCAATCCCGGGACCTAACACTATGTCTGACCTGCAGTCAGCCCTAAGTCTTAAATGATAAAGTAATATAATCAATGATGGCTATAAAAAAGTGGGATTCATGTGGAGGAAAAGTCATGTTCCATACATTATATAAGTTTTAGCCAGGCACAGGGACACAGGCCTATAGTCTCTGAGACTTGGGAGGCAGAGGCAGGAGGATTCCAAGTTTGAGACTAGAGGCAGCCTGTGGGACTTAGGGTGATTCTGTCTCAGAATAAAAAGTGCCAAGTGCCATGGTGCTTGCCTGTAATCCTAGTACCCAGGGAGGCAGAGGCAAGAGGACTGCGGTATGTGGTGAGAGATTTGAAGGGATCGGACACCACAATGATATGGCTGTAGGCACTGATTCTTATCATCAACGATAATTGTTTCAAAACAACTTATATAACATTTCTCATTTTACCTTTATAAACCCTGTCTTTTTTTTGCATCCCTAGATATGCCTCTGATCCATCACAGCACACATATCCTGAGTTATCATCCCTTGTTTATTCCTGAATAAACTCATTGTTTCTTTTCTCTTTTTTCTTTTTTGCCATACTTGTGGATTGAAACCAGGCCTCACACATACTTTGCAAATGCTCTGCCACTGGGCCTCCAGTGCACCTCCAGCCCATATTTTATTTTTTATCTTGAGTCACAATCTCAGTAAATTACACAGGCCACCTCTGGCCTCAAACTCGTGATCCTCCTGTCTCCACTGCCTGAGTCGTCGGGATTATAAGCATGAGCCACTGCACCTGGCTGACTTCATTGTTTCTTTAGAGAGCCTTTCTCTCTGTTGTTTTAAGCTGAAATAACAATTCAATTGGAGCATCTGTAGGCCCGGTGCAGTGGTACACACCTTGTAATCCAAGTAACTCAGGAGGTAGAGGCAGGAGAATCTTTAAATTCGAGGTCAGAGCAGCCTGCAAAGCTTAGTGAGACCCTGTCTCAAGATTAAAAACAGAAAGACAGATAGATAGATGGGGCTGGGGTTGCAGCTCAGTGGTAGAGCATTTACAAAGTATGTGCAAGGCCCTGGGTTCAGCCTCCCAGTACAGGAGTGAAAAACCCATCTGTGGTTTTTTTTTTTTTTTTAAAGTTTTAAAAGAAAATGAACAGACTTAGGGATTTTAAAAATTCTGTTAAAAAAAAAGACTTGCTAAGTCATGGTAAAAGGAGTAATGTTATTTTAGCAAATATTCTTTAAGTAAAACTCAATTCTTATTTTGTTTCTAATATTTCCAGCAAAAAAATATTTCTTTCACTCCTTTAGTCATTTAAGCTCTGGCATTTACAGCGTACATACTGGTAATGTACAAAGCATGGTGCTGAGGACAAGGGGATGAAGAACACTGACAAGATCCCTACCATACCCTTACGTTCAAAGGGAGGAGGAGTAGAGAGTTAAAATAAATAAGTAATATTCCAACTTGGAAGTGTGGTCTTTGCAGATGTAAGCAAGGTATAATGAAGTCATATTGGATTATGGTAATTCCTAGTACAATGACTGGAGTCCTTATATGGAAAGAGAAATTTGAGGGAATAAGAATTAAAGGGAATAAGAGAGAAGATAGCCATGTGAACATGAGAACAGAGACTGGAATTTTCCTGCCACAAGTCAGGAAATGCCAGCAGCAAACAGAAGCTAGAAGAGGCCGACTAGGAGCTGGGTACAGGGGTTCATGAATATAATCCCAGTGATTTGGGAGGTGGGGGCAGGAGGTTCACAAATTCAAGGCCAGAGGCAGCCTATGTAACTCAGGAAGACCTTGTCTCAAGATAAAAAATAAAAAAGGCCTTGGGGGTGCAGTTCAATGGCAGAGTACTTGCAAAATATGCATGAGGCCCTGGTTCAACCCTCAAGTTGTTGTTGTTGTTAGGTGCTGTCGAGTCGCATCCAACTCATAGCAACCCTTATAGGGTTTTCAATGGCTGATTGTTTTGGGATTGCCCTGGGAATGGATTACCATGTCCTTTTCCCATTTTTGTGGTGCTGGGAAATGAACTCTGGACCTCATAGACTGCAGAGTGGCGCTCTACTGACTGTGCTAAATCCCAGCCCTTTCAACCCTCAAGTACTAGAAAAAAAGAAAAATATAAAGACTCTTCTTTTGGAGGTAACACAGCCTTGGTGGGCAGTAGCCCACCAAGTATTTGTCAGATGTTAGGTGCCATCGAGTTCGATGCGACTCATAGCAACCCTATGTACAACAGAATGAAACACTACTTGACGCTGTGCCACGTGCATCATCATTTTATGTTTGCGCCAATCCTGCAGCCACTGTATTTCTTCTCATTTTGAGTCATGTCACATGAGCAAAAGGAGGTCCTAGGGGCTTTATTCCACTCCGTCATTAAGGATGACTCTACTCTGAGGACGTAACTCTTCCCTAGTCATTTCTTGAATGCCTTCCAGCCTGGGTGGCTCACTTTCCAGCACTGTATTTGATAGTGCTTCTCTGCTATTCACAGGGTTGCCACAGCCATTTCTAACCACATTGTCTGACAAGGTCCGGATATGGGGAAGAGAGGTTCAAGGAACTCATCTTCCAAGAAAAGGATGGGGATGAAGAAAAGGAAAATGTGCTTTTTGCTTTCTAGAATAGGATTACTGCTTTTAATTATTATGATTACTTTATGTTTAGGACTAATACTCATAACTAATATTGTATTAAACTCTAACGAAACAAATGCTGAAAGAATGACATGACTGAGGGAATTTGTAAATGAACTGGAAATAATGACCTCCAATTGTAAAGGTTATGTGGACAATATTTTAGTTAAAGCTGACCAACAACTTCCACCCTGGAACTTAAACATTAAGTGATTTATGCTTCAGCTGCAACAGGCTGAGTTGTTGGCCCCTAATTGGATTGAAGTGGCCCAATTTATGATAGCTAAGGTTTACAAAGAAAGTATAGAGCAATTAAAAGAAGACACAGGCCTGTTCCCACAGTACAAAATTTAACACAGAGACAATTTTAACACAGAAAGGTGCTTATCTAAGGCAGACCTTGGTTCCCAGCTAGAGAAAAAAAGTAAAGGCTGCTGTTCTGGTCAGCCTGACCTTCCACTGCCTTACATAGAAACATATAAGGGGTTAAAATGATAAATAAGGATAGAGTCCAAAATACCCTATTATAGCTTATCATTTATGAAAAGCCTGAGAAGAGACAGACCTTCCAGGTGCTTGTTATCTTAACACAGAAGAGTTTATGCTTTAAACCATGGGCTATTATGACTATTAGGTGTGTGTAAAACTGCACATATTCTTACTACTTGCTTGACCTAAGCCTAAAAAAGACTGTATAAAAAGCTGAGCTATCCGAATAATAAAATTGGAACAGATTCACACTGCCTCCGAGCTGTTGTGTTTCTGTTACCCACAGTCACTGACTCCTCAACCCGCCTTTCAGGAAACCCTGGATCTTTAGGCTGTAGCTGGACTACGACACAGGGTTTTCAATGGCTAGCTGTTTTGGGAGTGGGCTACCGGGTCCTTCTCCCTAGTCTGTCTTAGTCTGGAAGCTCGAAACTGAAACTTGTCCACCATGGGAGACCCCGCTGTTATCCAAAATACCAGTGGTGTATCCTTCAGCAGCACACCAACACACAAGCCCCCACAGCACGACAAGCTGACAGACGTGTGGGAGATTTGTCAGATAGAGGTTCCAATTTTAGACAGTGGCTAAAGACAATCATTTGAGAAACTGACACTTGAATAAACACCTGAAATGTTGAGCAACAAGGCCAAGTGGGTTTGTAAAGTCTGAGCATTTTAGGCAAAGAAATAACAAGTATCAGGGCCCTAACTAAGCATCATTCCTGGAATGTTCTAGAACCAGAAGGAAACCAGTATGTCTAGAATAGAGGAAATAAAAAGAGCAATAGGACAGGTCACATGTTGGAATTGATCACAAACAGCCCTGGGGCATGGTGGGGACTGACTTTCATTCGAAGAATGGGAAGTTTTGTTTTTATTTCTTTTTACCCGTTTCTTTAATAAGTTATGAAAATTTATTTACCCAGCATGCTTAAGTACAGCTAATAATATCCTCATGTTTATTATTATGAATGGGGATTATGTGAGAAATAAAAGCAAGACTTCATAGCCCAGAGGTGGGCTGCCAAGAGCTAACCATTTTGAGAGATGCCCACATTTTTGTTAGTTTGTGGTAACATGATGAGCCTGCTCTGAAAAATAATGTTGCTGCTATACAATGCTCTACTTAGGCTCTGTCCTGAGAACAGACCAAAGTGCAGCAAGCATGGGCCTGGAGACACAAGAGATACTAATGCCCTGGAAGTGGGCAGTAGGAGTGGAAGGATGAGAAAAGAAGAGGCAGTGAGAGTCTGATCTAGTTCTAGTCTATTGACAGGTTGAGAGCAAGGGTAAGCAAGCTACAGGGCACAGACCAACTCTAGTGTAGTACCTGTTTTTATAGGGAAAGTTTTACTGGAATATAGTTGTGTTGTTTACATATCGCTTATGGCTGCTTTTGTCCTGTGGGATCAGAGGTGAATAACTATGACCATATGGCTTTTGAAAAGCCAAAAACACTGACTTTCTCGCTCTTTATAGTTTATCAACCCCCAATTTAGCACAGGAAATAAAGAGAAGAGACAATGCTTTAGTCTTAAGCAACTAGCACAAATGCACTGGTGTTCACTAAGATGGGGTCCCGGAACAAGGTAAGATGTGAAGTAATATCAAAACTTGATTTGGGATGTGTTAACTGTGAGATGCTTATTAAACACGTAAATAGAGAAATCAAATTGTTGTTGTTGTTGTTAGGTGCCATCGAGTCGGTATCTGACTCATAGCGACCCTCACAGGGTTTTCAATGGCTGACTGTTTTGGGATTGCCTTGGGAGTAGATTGCCAGGTCCTTCTCCCATTTTTGCGGTGCTGGGAATCAAACTCAGGACCTCAGAGACTGCAGCGCAGCACTCTACCAACTGAGCTAAATCCCAGCCCCAGAGAAATCAAATAGGTCACTGGATTATCAACCTAAGGGTCAAGGAGTAGGTCTGAGCTGGAGATATAAATTTAAGAATCATCAAATTAGATGTAGTAGTTAAAGTCAGAAACACAGATACAGCAAGTAAGATTTTAAATACTGAGCCCTGGTATCCTACCATTTAGAAGTCAAAGAAATAAAAAGGAACCATGCAAAGGACTAAAAAGGAACAGATAAAGACAAGATGAAAACCAAGAGACGGTGGTGATCTGGAAGCCAAAAGGAAAGTGTTTCAAGGAGAAAGAGGGTGAAAAATATGGCAAAGAAGGATGACAAGTCAGACCAGACAGTGACTCAGAGCAAACCACAAGTGGCCTCCCCCACCTGGAGCTGACTCAGCAGAGGGTACAAGGACAAAAGGAGAGAGAGGACTGGCGACTCACTCCAGGAGTTTTATTGTGAAGACTGCAGAGATGCGGCAGAAGCTGGCAGGAGAAATGGGATTGAGGGAGGGTGTTTAGTTTTTCTTTTCTTTTCTTTTCTTTTTTTTTGCGGTACTGCAGAGTTGAACTCACGGCCTCACACGTGCTTATTTCTGCAAGTGCTCAACCACTCAGCCATAACCTCAGTCCATTTTTTACTTTATATTTTTGAGATAAGGTCTCACTAAGTTACGCAGGGTGACTCTGGCCTCGAACCTTCAATCCTCCTGCCTCTGTTTCCCCAGTCGCTGGGATTAAAGATGTGAGCCACCACTCCTGGCTGGGAGTTCTTTTTTTAAATTTTCATGATGGGAGAAGAAAGAGCATGTATACGAGCCATTACAAAAGTCCACCTGAGACAGAAAATCTGATGAGACAGGAGGAAAGGGAACTGCTGGAACCATGGCTCTGAGTAGGTACAGGACATGAGATCTGGGGTCCAGTCTCTGACGGGACAGGGACAGTCTGTCCTAACCAGAACTAGGCTCACACACAGGTAGGCAGACGGAGGTGAAGACAGAGCTTACGCAGGTTCCCTTCTACCTGCGTCTGTTTTCTCAATGTAGCAGGCAGCCCGAGAGAGTGTGTGGAGAATGAGGGGCAGCACACTGGAGGATAAGACATAAAACTGACGAGCAGAGTGGGAAAGTGAACTGGGAAACGAGGGACGACGGCCTGACAGTACTGTGGGACCTCTTGGGTTTGTGATCACGAGTTTGAAATGATGGACAGCAGGGCTCTGGGTTTCTCTCTATCCTTGTTCCAGGGCATGAGACAGAAGGCAGGTGGCGAATGGAATGTAATCAGAACTGTGATGTAACCAAGCAGGACAGACGAAGTGAGAGGCAAGCTCTCCCCTGGACAAACTCCAGAACTGCAGGTATGGCCTGATCACGAGGAGACAACACAGTTGTGAGCACTTTTTCCAAGGAAAAGACAAAATCACCACTGAAATCCTGAGCCCTTCAACTCCACCAGAAGACCACCACAGCCTCCCAGAGATGTACAGGCAAGGCATTTCTGACAAAGGCATTCTTTATTACTCACTGATGCTTTGGCCTGAACTTCTCTTTATAATTAACAGAATTAATAGATAGGCATTTATGCCTGGAGAGAAATCTACATTGATGTTTAATGAGTTAACAGTAACAGAAACTGCAAATAACAGTTAACGAAAGTCCTAGATAAGGAAGACAGGTTATTTAGAAGACTAAGGCAGAGAGCACTGAATTCCAGAACAATTATATATCAAATTATTAGATATGATGATCCACACAGGTCTCTGATCTCCTACTTTGTTCATAACTTAAAATCTTGAGTAATTATAAAATAATTGCATTGGCACTATTACATTTGACGGAAAAGCTTGTGTAGAAAAAAATATTTTCAAATACACAGTATGAATCAATATCATCATTTCTCAACAAAGGGAGTCCTGGATATCAACCATGAGCTCATTTATTTTAAAGAAATAAATCTTTACGATAGATACATGGTTGTCAGTGTCCTGGTTATAAAATACCATGAGACAAAGGATTTTGTTTTGTTTTGTTTTTTGCGATGCCTGGGATGGAATCCAGGCCTGGCATGTCCTGAGCAAGTAGTCTACCATGGCGCGACACAAGTACCCACTTGTTGTTCTTAGGTGCCGTAGAGTTGCATCCGACTCATAGAGACCCTCATAGTGTTTTCAATGGCTGATTGTCTCAGGATTGTTTTGGAACTGGGCTTCTCCTGTTTTTGTGGTGCTGGGGATCAAAATCAGGGCCTCAGAGACGATACAAATGTACTCTACCAATTGAGCTCAACCCAGCCCAAGTACCCAGTAAATTTTAGACAAAAGCTTCTATGCCAATGTGTGTGAAGACAAGAAATTTGTAATCAGACAGTTGATATCTGATCATTATTTCAACCTTGCATTTTCAGATTATTTTATCTTAAGAGCTGGGGGGGTTACAGCTCAGTGGTACAGTCCATGCTTATTGTGGGGGGGGGGGGTTTAGCATCAACCAAATTCATAAACCAACAGGACCAAATTTGGTCTTAGTCACCTTGCCATCAGAGATAAAGACCTGAGCCTATTTGGGAAAAAGAAAAAGGTAAAAGGCATGGAAAAGGAAAACAATTAATTTTAACAGATCATTATCAAAACGAATAGAAAATAACAAAACACTGCAATGATCATTATCTTTAAACTATTGCTTAATTTGTGTAAGCACCAGGACCATTAGCTTAACAGAAAGCTGAGATCAGAAGCATAATCCCAGGTAGGAGGCTGAGGCTCACCTGCTGCACCTATTGGGGAGGTAGCTGGGGTCATGTTGTGGACATTGAGACCAAGACTCTGGGAGGGGCCTGGGGCTGACGCCGCTATTGGAGGCCCAGGAGGGTTCTCCCTCTGGGGAGACGTAAGTGGGGTGGTCGGCTGGGAGGTCTGTCCACCAGCAAGTCGGGCCAGGCGCCTCCGCCGTATCTACAACAGAAGGAGAAAAAGGGCATGCTGTAACTGAATAGCAGAAGCACAACTGCATGTGAGTACCATTCACACTACTGGTAACCAGCGCAACCACAACAGAGCTTAATAACCAAGTATGTCTTGAAAAGAAAGTACTCATCTGAGAAAAGTAATCTGCCAAACCAGTATCCTTATAAATTACCACCTCATTTTAAAAGCAGTGCTTTACTTGCCTTACCATCTTTGTACTTTACCTCCTTGACTGACACTGAATTTCCTGTAAGCATATTGTTGTTGTTAGGTGCTATGGAGTCGGGTCTGACTCATAGTGACTCTGTACAACAGAATGAAACACCCTCCGACACTGTGCCATGCCTGACATTACTGTCAGTGCTTCTCTGCTATTCCTAGGGTTTTCAATGGCAGATTGTTTCAGGAGAAGATTGCCAGATCTTTCTCCCTAGCCTGCTGCACCTGGTATTCCCAGGTGGTCTCCCATCCAAAGACCAATCAGGCCGACCCTGCTTAGCTCCCAAGATCAGGTGGGATCAGATGTTAGGGTGCTATGGCTGCAGATTCCTATACAGAAGGGTAGTATTCTATAAACATACTACCCTTCAAAACACATTAAAGTCTGATATTCTTTTAATAAAATGAGATCACTTGGTCTTTTTAAATGGTCAATTTATTGCTAGGCACAATGGTACATGCCTGTAACCTGGCAACTTGGGAGGCTGAGCCAGGAGGATAGCAAATTCAAGGCCAGAGGCAGCCTGCATAACTTAGTGAGACCCTGTCTCAAAATAAAAATTTAAAAAGGAGCTGGGGTGCACCTCAGTGCTAGAGTGCTTACAAAGTATGAGTGAGGCCCTAGGTTCAATACCCCAGCACCATAAAATAAAATAAGATGTCAAAAAAATTCAAATAAGAGAAAAGTTATATTAAGACATAAATTTTACCATCAGTTTCAGGAGCAAAATGATTAGGGTGTTTGTTACTTAATCTCAAGGAAAATATAACCTGCCATTTTTCTGAACACTCCAGAATTATCAAGTGACTACAAATACTTATCACAAAACCCTAGTGGATCACAGAACTGTCTCTTACATTTTCCTAGTTCAATTATGACGAATGCTAATGGGAATGACTTCATATGAACCGAGGTTACGTGTCATTCTAACACTGCACAAAATCTGCTTTTATCATTCTCAGACAACAAAAACATCCTGAGTCCTCACCCCAAGTTTCAGAAGCCATTCCCCGTGCCTTTGATGCAAATACATCTATCAATGAACATATGTAAACCCTGAAGTTGTTGGATTGTTCACTATGTCTACTTAAGCAGATTAAATCCCTTGAAGAAAAGATTAGCTCTTATTTGATTTATTAAATAAACATTGATATGGCACTTACCATCTTCTGACATGGTTCTAGTCACTTCATAAATATTTGCCTATTTAATCTCCAGAATGTCCCATTGAGGTAGGTGCTTATATTATGCCCACCTTATGCTTAAGCAAACTGAGGCACAGAGAAGTTGGATACACTGCTGACTAGTAAGTAGCAGAGCTAGAATCTGCACCCATGCAGCCAGGATGGAGTCTGTTACCACAATACTGACAGTGTGGAGATCTCTAGGAGTCCTCAAGACCCTTCCAGAAGATCTATGAGACCAAAACCGCTTTAATAAAAACATCAAGATATCTGCCTTTCCACTTCCATTCTCTAGCAAGTGTCCAGAAGAGTTTTCCAGGTGTCATGCTACAAGACATTCGATATGGGGATTAATATGAAACTGGGTGCTGTGGTGCACACCTGAAATCCCAGTGACTTGGGAGACTGAGACAGGAGGATCACAAGTTCAAGGCCAAAGGCAGCATGTGTAACTTAGCAAGACCTTGTCTTAAAATAAAAAATAAAACAAGGAGGGGCTTGGGGTGCAGTTCAGTGGTGGAGCGCTGAAACGACCCGGGTTCACTCCCCCAGTACTGAAAAAAAACCAAAAAACCAACCAACCAACCAAACAAACAAAACCACAGGTTAATTAATATGCGAACCCAGTTGTCTTTTCATTTGCTTTGTTTTTTGAGATGGTATCTTGTTGTATAGGCCAGACTGGCCTCAAATTCACAATCTTCCTGTTTCAGCCTCACAAGTGCTGGAATTACAGGCATGTGTCACCACTCCTGGCTTTAGCTCTCTTCTATTTATTCAAACATTTAAGATTTGCAAAAGTAGCCGGGCGTGGTGGCGCACACCTGTAATCCCAGCGGCTGGGGAGGCGGAGGCAGGAGGATCGCAAGTTCAAGACCACAGTCAGTGTAACTTAGCGAGACCCTGTCTCAGAAAATAATAAAATCTACAAAATGGGCTGGGGGTGCAGCTCAGTGGTCCAGGCCCTGGGTTCAACCCCTAGTACCGCAAAAAAAAAAAAAAAAAGATTTGCAAAAGTGAAAACAGGTCACTCCCCTCACTGAGTTTGTTTGTTATAGGAAATATGTTTCAGTAAAAATGTTATTTACGTTAATATACAATTGCTTTACAATTTTTAAGAAATATTTCTTAAACCCTATTTCTAAGGTGGGTAAACATCAATTGGTCTATCTCACCCACACAAAAGCCCTTCGAGAACTTCAATATTTTACCTATGTAAAGTAGTCCTGAGGTGAAAACCTGTAAGGACTGCTGCCCTTCACCACAACACCTGTCTTACTCGACCTCATCTCCCCAAAGCCCAGCACAGCGCCTGTCCCTCAAAGGCACTCAGAGACTGCTGGTGAGAACTGAACAGAGAGGGGAGAAAGTGAGGTTCATCACTTATTATGCAAGGGAGAATTGGTATTGGGGTAGGAAAAAAAATCACTGAAATAAACTATAGAAGTATTTTTCTCGTGAAGCTTACCTGGGGGTAGAGAGCAGGGGAAGTGGACTAGAAATCCCCACCTGTTATCAGCCCAGATACTCTCACTTAACTCAATGCACACCATCTATTTATAGGGTGGGAACACATTCTCCAATTATTATTTCTTGGAATTTATATCAGACTTGCACGAATGTACATGTTATCATACTACATCTCAACCTTATCTCCTGCAAGCTGCTGACTTTCATGTTTAGTCCACCAAAAACTACAGTGTCCTGAACATTTCTTTATAGTGAGCGAGGTACTGTCCTATAAATAGGATGCTAAGCATAATGGTTTAAGACCCACATTCATGCCTTTCTACTGTCTCTTCAAACACAGCCAATTTATCACCAGGTCCTGGTACTTTCTCTTGAATCCACCTCCTCCTTTAGTCTGTCTGTGGCCACCCTACCCAGGTCACATTCTCTCTCTCCAGTCCCTCTGCAAAGGCTCCACAACAGATCAGTCCATGTCCACTGTGACCTGGTGTGAAAGAGCTCTGATATTGCGTTCTTAAAACACTTTCAAGATTTTGGATTTTTTGGAAATGCAAATCAAAACCACAACTAGTTATCACCTCACATCCATTTGGATGGCTACTATGGGGGGAAAATACAGAAAACAGTAAGTCTTAGGAAGGATAGGGAGAAGTCAGAACCCTTGTGCCCTGCTGGTGGGAAAGTAAAATGGCTACAGTGGAAAATAACATAACAGTTCTTCAAAAACTTAAAAGTAGAACTGCCATATGATCAAGCAACTCCATTTGAATATATGAAGAGTGATCAAAAAAGAATATTTAAAATTTAAAAAATTTATTACAATAAGACACATTGCCATCACTCTTTCTCAAAATACACCCCCCCCCCAGCTTTAAACACACTTATGTATCATTCTTGCCACTTTCTGAAGGAGTTCTGGAAGTTCTCCTTCATGAGTCTCTTTAGTTGCACTGCTGTGACTGCCTCAATGTCATGAACTGATTCAACATGTTTACCGTTCATGGTCATTTTGACGCTGGGAAAGAGCCAGACATTGCACAGTGCCAAATTGGGTGAATAAAGTGGATGGCGACACAATGTAATGTTTTAAATTCACAAAAATTGCTGTACCAGAAGCAATGTGTGACACAGAGCATTGTCATGATGGAGGATCAAACTAAAAACATGAGAGAGGACTTCTAGAGCTGCTTCAGAAAGTGCCAAGAACCAAGGAATAAATGTGTTTAAAGCCAGGGGGAGTATTTTGAGGAAGATTAATGACAATATGTCTTTGACTGTAATACATTTTTTAACTTAAACATTTACTATTTTTTTTTAATCATACCCCACATACTCAAAAGAACTGAAAGATTCTCATTCTCTCTCTCTCTCTCTCTTTTTCCTCCTCCCCTTCCCCTCTTCCTCCTCCTCCTTTGTTTTTTGTTTTTATTGTTTGTTCATTTGTTTGTTGTTGAGACAGGGTCTCTCTGTATACCTCATGCTAGCCTGGAACTCGCTATGTAGACCAGGCTAGCCTCGAACTCATGTTGATCCTCCCTCCTCAGCCCCTCAAGTGTTAGGATTATAGGTACACACAACCACATCAGGTTGGAAGATTTGTTTCTACACCTTATAATGTCATTATTCACAAGAGCCAAAAGGTTGAAGCAACACAAGTAATATCCATCAGTGAATAAATAAAATGTGGTATACACTTACAATAGGGTGTGTGTGTGTTTGAGAGCACGCGTGTATATGTTTGTATCTATATCTATATGTATGTATGTTGCTCTTTTCCTCCCCCCTGTGCTAGGGATCAAACCCAGGGCCCCACACATTCTAGACAAGCACTATATCCTCAGCTCTACACTGGTATATTACAGAGCCTTCAAAAGGAAGTAAATTCTGACATATGCTACAACATGGATGAACCTAAGTGAAAAAAGCCAGAAAAAGACATACACTAAACTCCACTTTTATGAGATACCTAAAGTAGTCAACATCACAGAGAAGAAGGGGGGTTTCCAGGGGTGAGGAGGGAGGGATGAATACAGAGTTACTGCCTCATGGGGTTCAAGTTTCAGCTTTGCAAGATGAAATGAGTTCAGGAGGTGAATGGTGGCGACAGTGGCACAGCAGTGCAAAGGTTTCTAATGCCACCAAACATTCCACTTAAAATGTGTATTTTATGACAATTAAAAAAAATAAGTTTTAGCCTCGTTACAACACTGTCCATTGCCAAAGCCGCCATCCTTAGCAGAAGCTAGTCAGAGGAACTGGAGATGTAACTAGCTCTCTCGAGATGCCCACACTCAGCCCTCGAGTGGGTTCAACTCTCCTTCTCTTAAGCATCTCTCCTTCTCTCTTAACACCAGCATTTAAAATCCTTTCCTTAATAAGTTCCAATTTTGCTTAATTTAAACAAATTTAAAAGGAACTAGAGAGGTAAGTGTGGAGAAGGCTCCAAAAGACCACAATGAAAACAGTAAAGCCATTTAGAAGAAACTTAAGTGGAGTTTAGGCTAAAATAGAAGCATAAAATCTTAACCTATTTGCTCATCTAAATAATGACAAGCAGGTTTCTGCTTTTATAAAAGTGACAACTTACAACTTTCTATTTTGCATTTAGTAACCAAGAAAGTTTTCAAGAAAGTACAAAGTTATCCAGAAGTTCCTTAGAAACATCTAAGACTCAAAGGCAAGATTTTCTTTTGTAAAATATACCTTTAAGCTCAAATGGTTACATCCTAATTGGCTGTCATGGAAAACCATATTCCAACTGAGGGCCTTACTTCTTAATTCACATATCACCTGTTTTGTTAGGTAGAAGATGCTCACAATCCGTTTCTTTTCCCTCTGGGCAAAGAAAAAACATTTTCAATATCTGAAATATCTCTGCAATCGACATGTACTTGACAGATGTATGACTGACAATGTTTTATAATCACTGTCTATGAATGAAAGCAGACAAAAGTCTAGCATCAAAACTTTCACCTTGAGGCAAGGGCTGTAGCCAATGGTAGACTGCTGGCCTAGCATATGCAAAGCCTGGGTGCGATCAATCCCTAGCACCAGAAAAAGAAAAAAGAACTGTTATAATGTGCATCGGTGGCTTGGATGAAAAACCCTGGAGACAGTGGAAGTATTGGCTTAGTACCACATGACTGTGGGGAGAGGATACGGAGGTGGCAATCAGATGTGGTCAACAACAGTGCTCAAACAGTCCGTAAATCAAAATTAGCCAGTGGAGGAGACCATCACCAACAGATTAGCTCTTAATGGACTTCTTTAAAGAAGGAAGTGCTGCTGGGCAGTGGCACACGACTGTCATCCCAGCGATTATAGTCAAGGGGCAGAGGCAGGAGGATTCCAAGTTCGAGACCAGAGGCAGCCTGTGCAATTTAGTGAGACCCTGTCTCAAAAAGGAAAAAAAAAAAAGGGTGAGGGGAAGGTAGTTAGCTCAGTGCTCCAGCACTTGCAAAGCATGCAATCGAGAGGCCCTGGATTCAACCTCCAGTACTGCCAAAAAAAAAAAAAAAAAAAAAAGAATGAAGCGCTGCATCACTGATATTTGATGGCACAGAGGATGATACCAAGGGAGGAGGGCCAGCCACCAAGCACTCTGAGACCAAGGTCAGTCAGAAGAGGCAGACTGAATCCTAACAGGCCACAGGATTATTGTAAACAATTTATTTTGCTGATGTTTTCCTTTTCACTTATGTGAATATCAGTAACACACAGTTTTTTGTTTGTTTGTTTGCTCTCAGCACTGGGGGCTGAACCCAGGGCCTCGTGCACACTCTGCAAGTGCTCTACTGCGGAGCTGCCCCCTCACATCTTTTTTATTTTTTTTTCTTGAGATGGGGTCTCACTAAGTTACATGCAGGCCACTTCTGGCCTTGAGCTGGTCATCCTCCTGCCTCTGCCTCCTGAGGTGCTGGCATTACAAGAGCGCCCCACGCCACTCAGCTTATCATTACCTTTAAAAGACCATGCTCACGGCCAGGCCAGTGTGGTGGCTCATGCCTGTCATCCCAGCAACTTAGGAGGTGGGGGCAGGAGTAATCGCAGGTTTGAGGCTAGAAGCAGCCTGTGTAACTTAGCAAGACCCTGTCTCAAGTGGTAGAGTACTTGAAAGTATGTGTGAAGTCCTGGGTTCAACACCAAATGCAGCCAAAAAAATAAAGAAAGAATAAATAAACCCATAAAAATATGCTCACTATTCTTGGAAAAAATACGAAGTCATCTTAAACTTAGATGCTAAGTTCAGCCTGAGATGTAAAATTCAGACGGTCTACTCAATGATGTAATGAGAGAATAAACTCTCAACTCACTGCATAAATATGGGCTTGCAGGGAGTTTTCCATGCAGAAAGATTCCCACTGTGCTGGGATTCCTCAGTCTATATCCCTACCACCCCACAAACCCAGAAGGAAGAGAAGAATGGAGGGGGGAGAAGATTGAAGAATCAACATTTTGTGACTATGAAGCAAAGAGAGGGAGTCAGGGGACAGACACAGGTCCATAGAGGACACGCACAGATAGAGTTGAGGACTGTCCTGTCCCTGCCCCCAATCTTAAAGATCTACTGGCAAAAGAAATAGCAGCTGGGAAAGGGCCAGTGCCCTGGACTGCCCACACGAGCACCCTCCGGAGAGGGTGACACCCTTCCTTGGACTGACTACCTTCTACATTCTTGACATCTTGGAACTCGTTTAGCAACCTGAGGCCCTGGGAATATGTGGACAAGAGACTCCGAAGAGAATGACTTTGCACAATTGCAGGTAGAAAGGCTTCTCTGACTATTCACAGATGTGGAGACTCGGGGTATGACTCAGTGGTAAGATGCTTGCCTCACCTACAAGGGCCTGGGTTCCATCCCTAGCATTGTAAAAGAGAAGAGAGACAGAGAGAGAGATGTGACCTCACTTTTGCCACACATAGAATATGAGATACACACTGAAAATAGTCTCAGCATGCCAAAGTATTGTTAAACATGTTTTTTCTTTGCTTATTCTACATTAAGCACAAAGGATTGGTACAATCTTCTTAAAGTTAAACTAAAGTCCTTTTTAAAAGTTTTGTGCCAGGTGCTATGGTGCAAGCCTATAATCCCAGTGATGCAGGAGGCTGAGGCTGGAGGGTCATGATTTCAAGGCCACAAGCAGCCTGTGCAACTTAGTGAGACTCTGTCTCAAAATAAAAAATAAAAAAGGGGCTGGAGGTGCAGCTCAATGGTGGAGTGCTTGCCTAGCATGTGTGAAGGCTTAGACTGAAAATCCCAGTACTGCAAAAAAAAAAAAAAAAAGTTACAGAAAGCAAACCCAAAAGCATAAAAAAGGAAGTTCCAATTCCTCAACACATGTCCTAAACCACAACTAAAACCCAAACACTGACCAGGAAATCTCATTCCTCGAGTTTTTCTTATCTGGTCTGTTTCAGTTCTTATTTTACATATGACACCGAAAATAGGGCTTTCCCCTAAACTGCTCCATCCTGATGAAGCATTCATTTCCCACCCTTCTGTTCCTTATTACCTAGAAACAGATTCAAAGCAGCAAAGGCCACTGTGGTGGTATTAGACAGAAGTGAAGACAGCCTGGATCAAATTGTTCCTTGTTTTTAGCAGTTTGTGGGGGGAATCCTCAGCCATTGCTTTAAATTTAGTAAACAGTCACTCTACAAAAGTATCTTACTTTTCTACCTTAAAAAAAAGTAAATTTCAACTTAAAGAAAAATACACTTGGCACAGCGGTACATGCCTGTAATCCAAGTGACTCAGGAGGCAGAGGCAGGAGGAGTGAAAGGTCAAGACCAGAGGCAGTCTGCATAACTTAGCAAGACTCTGACTCAAAAATAAGAAACAAAAAATGGGACAGGAGTACAGCCCCATGGTAAAGCACTTGAAAAATGTTTGGGGCCGTGGGTTTAATCCTCAGGCAGGAAAATCGCAAGTCTGAGGCCAAAGGCGGCCTGCATAACTTAGCGAGAACCTGACTCAAAATGAAAAACAAAAAATGAGCTGAGGGTGTAGCTCAATGGTGGAGTGCCGTGGGTTCAATCTCCCAGAACGACACAAAAGATAAAGGAAAAAGGGGAGGGAAAAAAAAAAAAAAAACACTTGCAAATACTTACTCTTTGGGGTGGTCTCCTAGAGGTAGCTCCTACTTTCATTATTGGTTTCGTTTTCTAATAGTTGGCCGTATCTAAAACTTATCTTTAAAAAAGTATAATTTCATAATGTCCCTATATCTAAGCTCAACAATGTATTCTAAATAAATGCATTCAAATCTGACCATCACAGATCTAAAATGAATCAGTTTCTGGCAATGTTCTCTCTGTAGAGAAGCCCACATCCATGACTTAGATGGGCACTACTATTTTTTTTTTTTTAGGCAACTCTCTGGAGAAGCCCATATCCACATCTTTTCTTAATTGTCTGTCTCTGAACATCCATGCTTAAACTTAAAGCGCTTACTCGCTCTTATCTCTGATAAACTCGGTCACTTTGCTTTCACTGAGTCTGCCACTGTCAGCCTATACACATGAGGCCGAAACTGTGCAACAATACTTTCCCCATCCATCTTAACATTACAGCAAGAAGTGAATTAGATTTTCCTTCACTGATTTCAGTAAAACACAAGCAAACATCTCCTCCCCAGATCTCAAGACTGTCCTATTATCTCCCTTCTACAAAAGGGAAATTTGACCCAACACTTGGATAGGAAGGTTTTCCAGGTACCATCACTACTTGAGGAGAACTACTTGTGGAGGCTACTAGAGACTCTAGGACAAAAAAAATAATTTATGATGAACACCTACCCACATTTATCATGTATTACATGCTGTTCTAAAGGTCTTATATGTTTAAGTTCTATTAATAACCCACGGATCGTCACATTTATTTTCCCATTCCACAGGTGAGGAATCTGAGCTCAGGTTAAGTAACTTGCTTAAGGTCACACAGCTAGGAAGTGAAGCAGTGGGTCTGAACCTAGGCTGTGTAACTCCACACTGCACACTCTTCACACAACACACCACTAGTTTGGCTGCTATGCATGACTACAATGGCACTATGGAGGCAGTGACTTGTGACCAGAGGCAGCCTCCTCACTCCTCTGAGGACATGATGTTTGCCAATTAGCAGCACAGTGAACTTGAGTACAGAACGTTAGTATCATAGATACTGCGTTCATCCTCTAACACAGAACATTAGTCAACTACCTCTCTGGTGAGATGTGTAGTAAGATAGAGAGTATTTCCA
Organism: Pedetes capensis; assembly: GCA_007922755.1. NCBI lineage: Eukaryota > Metazoa > Chordata > Mammalia > Rodentia > Pedetidae > Pedetes > Pedetes capensis. The sequence continues at coordinate 55,217 of VMDO01003444.1, read as the reverse complement.
TTGTCTGGTTCAAAGTAGGTAACATGTCAATAAATAAAACAAGAAAAAAAATTTCATGAACACAGTCTTTTCAAGAAAATGTAGTCCTTTGTTGGGATTTTTATTAAATGCCCACTGTGCACCAGCACCGTAGCAGGCCTAAAGATAAATTACTCTGAGTCAAGTCATAACCCCCTCCCTTAGGACTTCCAGATCCACTGGAAGACAGAAGAAAAGCGACACCTGTGTTACAGCATGATAAGATGTGCACAGGATATGAAAGTAGAGATGACACAAAGGAGGGGATGAGACTCAGTCTGCAGCACCTGTCACTGCACTGTAGGGAGATGACATGCATATGCACATGCAGGGAGCTTAGTAATGTTGCATCTTTAAAAATAAAATATATATTATATTCATAGCAATGTTTCCTGCTTTTTTTTTAAATTTTAACTTTTTGCAGAATTGGGAGGCTGACCCAGGGCCTCACGCATGCTTTGCAGGTGCTGTGCCACTGGACTGCACCCCCAGTCCACCATTTTTTACCCTTTTATCTTTGAAACAGGGTCTCAATAAATTACACAGGCTGCCTCTGGCCTTGAACTCACAATCCTCCTGCCTCCATCTTCTGAGCTGCTGGGATTACAGGTGTATACCACCTTACCCAGCTCTGTTTCCTGCTTTTATTATTTTATTTTAATTTTATTAATTAATTTTTGTAGTACTGGGGGCTGAACTAATGGCCTGGCACATACTTTGCTCTGCCACTAAGCTATACTCCCAGCCCATTTTTTATTTCAAATTGAGACAAGGTCTTGCTAAATTATGCAGGCTGCGTCTGGCCTCAAACTTATCATCTTCCTGCCTCCACCTCCTGAGCTGCTTGGATTAATGGCCTGTGCCACTATGCCTAGTTGTTTCCTGCCTTTAAAATGAGATATATTTTTATGTTGTGTTTTATTTATTTTATTTTATTTTTTTTTTTGAGAAAGAGTCTTGCTGTGTATCCCAGGCTGGCCTGGAACCCGAGTGCTGGAATCATAGACGTGTGTCACCTGGCTCTTTACTATACTTTTTAAGAAACTGAATTGAGCCAGGTGCAAGTTCAAGGTCAGCTTGGGCTCTATGGTGAATTCCAGGCCAGCCAGGGCTCCACAGTGAGACCCTGTCTCAAACAACACACAAGAAAAACCTGAACTGAAAACAGTTGCTAAGTGCATACAGAGTGATTCCCTTTCTAAATGGATGTATATTTACCTTACAGTGGACATTATTATTAGTGCAAATTATGTTGCTGTTGTTGTTGTTAGGTGCTGTCCAGTTGTGTCCAGCTCATAGCGACCCTTATAGGTTTTCAATGGCTGATTGTTTTGGGATTGTGTCCTCCCATTTTTGTGGTGCTGGGAATCAAACTTGAGACCTCAGAGACTGCAGAGTGGCGCTCTACCAACTGAGCTAGGTCCCAGCCCAGTGCAAATTATACATAAACACAAATAGCAAGGACACATAATACATTTCCCCTTTTTCCATCTCCTTCTTTCACAGTTTCTGATGAAACAATGAAACCATTATTATTTCTCACTATATCTATAAAGTACTGGGGTTTATTCAGCTCAGTTGGTAGAGCACTGCTCCGCACTACCTGAGGACCCAGGTTTAACTGCTAGCACTTCAAAAATGAGAGGACATGGCAATCCACTCCTGAAGCAATCCCAAACAATGAGCCATTGAAAACCCTATATGGGTCGCTAGGAGTTGGAGCTGACTCCATGGCACCTAACAATATGTCTATAAAGCCTGAAAACATTCAGATGCAGCTCTGCTCCACATCACCTTCCCTCCAAGACCCATGGGGACAAAGCAGTCCACACCAGGAAGATGCCTGGCCATCTATGCAAAGGGAAGGCAGCACAGGACACTCCATCCTGGCCTAGAAGTGACTCCTTCAAGTCTGTTCATAGTTCACTGGCCAAAACAAGTCACGTGGCCAAAACTATCACCAGTGCAGTGCAGCGGGAAAATGAACCCTCTCCCCAGGAAGGGGCAATGTGCACTGCAAGAGCAGACAGTCCAGTGCACTAGAGTCCTGTTCCTCAACAGATACCTGGGTGCTGGTGGTCAAGGGAGGGAGCTGTTCCTGTAACTGCTCTGCAGCCCGCTCTGCTCCTTCAGGTCTTGGCTTGCTTGTTACTTTCTCAGTGAAGCCTTCCCTTACCACTGCCTATCTCCCAGCTCTGCTTCATGGTTCTCCGTCCCAACAAACAAAGCAGCCCAAATCAACAAACATGTATATGTGTGCATACATGTGTGTTCTCCCTCTCTCCCTTCTGTTTCTGTGTCTGTCTCTCTGTCTCTGTCTCTGTCTGTCTCTCTCTCTGTCTCTCTCTCTCTCATACATGGGGAGAGACAAAGTGAATGTGGCCCAAAAGAAAAAAAGGGACCTGATGATTCTAGGTGATTCATTCAATCATCCTTTCTGCAAATTTAAACATTTTCAGAATAAAATGTAGAAGGAAAAATTAGACCTACTAGTAGGTATTTTCTTCTAGTCACGTTCAGCTGCACATAGTGAGCACAGAGCCAGATTGGCTAGGGCTGTCAAGATAGCAAGAGGAAGTGAGGAAGAGGCAAGGTAAGGGAGCATGTGTACGATGGTGGTTATGACGACACAGACAGAGCATTTGGATTCTGCGTTTCAGTCTTTTCCTGTGACCCAGCTATCTTTCTGTCCCTAGGTTTAGAAAGTGGATTCCTGCATCCTTAAAATAAATCCTCTTTCTTGCCTAAGCATGACAAGTTGTTCTCTTTCTTACTGTGTACATGGTTATACGCACTTCAGTTCCCCAGAGATGTGATCAGCAGTTTGTGCGCAGAGCGGCATCTTGGCTATTTTCACTGTTAGGTTTTCAGGATTCAAATCCACTTATAGTAGTAACTCTACTATAACCGTCATCGGTCATAACCGAATCATCCCCAAGAGTAATGGTGAAAATCTAGCAACATACAAGTAAGTGCTTGACCTATGCCTGATACCTGACTTGAGTTTCTTCTACAGAATCGGTGGGAGTCAGGTGAGGGACAGAGTGGGGCCAGCAGAGGTAGAAAGCTCTGTGAGACCCACAATGCTTCCTTGACTTGGGTGAGTGTGTGCGGATGTGGCAAGACACAAGGGGAGAAACACAGGCCAAGCCAGGCAACGTGGTGCACACCTGGAACAGGGGATTCAAACCTGCAAAACTCTGGGGTCAGGTTCAGGTGTGGGTTCAATATGTTAAAATGCTGAGGATTAGGGTTCAGGTTTAAAATGATAATCCTATGTGTAGACGGACAAATAAAAGTTTCTCAATTGTCATATATAATAAAATGGCTACTGGTACAAAAATACAACAGAAAACCATTAAAAGCTGAACCTGAACCTAATTTTTCCCTGGATTTGGGTTCAGGTTCCAGTTCGGAAAAAATTTTTAAATATTCTTAAACTGTTAACAGGTTCAAGATTTAGGTTCTGTTTGAAGCCCTGCTATCTCCACACAGGATTTAAACCCAAACCCAAACTGAACCTGAACCCTGTAAATTTTAACCTGTTGAACCCACACTCAAACCTGCACCCAATTTTTTGCAGATTTGAAGTCCTGACTGGAATCCCACTGACTCGGGATGCTGAAGCAGGAGGATTGCAGGTTTAAGGCCAGAGGCAGCCTGTATAACTTAAGGAGACTTTGTCTCAAAAACAAAAAAGTGGATAGACGTGTGGCTTAGAGGTAGAGTGCTTGCCTAACATGCCCAAGTTCCTGGATTCAACATCCCATTTCTGTTTAAAAAAAAAAAAAGAAAAGAAAAAAAAAAAAAAAAGGCAAGCTGGGATAAGTTCATGGCGAGCTCTGAATACCATCCTGAGATGCTGAACTTGTTCATGAAGGTGAGGCAGAGACTTTGAAAGATTTAATCAGGGAAGTAAGTGGGTCAGACTGATCTTTTAAAACAAATCATTCTAGAGAAAAGACTGAAGCACAATAAAAGCCAGCCTGCAATGGGGACACGGAAAGGATGATTCCAGAAGACACTTAATGTGCGCAATCAATGAAACTTGGTCACTCTGTGGAAGTGAAATCTGAGAAAAAGTGAAGAGTCTAGATTTCAGGCCTGGGTAACTAAACGGATGGCAAGATTCCCTAAAATGGAGAATACAAAAGAAGCTGTTAAGAAGACAAGATAAGATAGCTAGGCGGGGTGGCTCAAGCCTGTAATCACAGCAACTTCAGAGGGGGAGGCAGGAGGACTGAGAGTTCAAGGCCAGACGTAGGCTGCATAACTTGGGAGACCCTCACTAAAAATATAAATAAATAAATAAATAAATAAAGGGCTGGGAGTGCATCCCAGTGATAGAGCACTTACAAAATATGGGCAAGGCCCTGGACTCAACCCTCAAGTTATCTTAAAAAAATAAAATTTAATTAAAAAAAAAAAAAGAAGATAGAAGATAGCCAGGCACAGCGCATGTACCTGTTGCACCAGCTGCTGAGAGTCTTAATAAGCACTAAGCTGTGATGAACTTTCCGTGGCCCTCCAACAGATGCTCCAGAGCAGGGCTCTGTGCACAGGCAAAGCAGGCAGTGATGCTATGTGCTCTCAGTGTGGGCCACGATGGGACAGCTGCAGTGCAGGAGGCAAACCTCGAGGAGGGTACTTGACAGCCATCAGCATGCACACAGAATGTAACTCTAGGTACCAACAGAGCACAAAGCACTATCCAGTTCACGTTTCACATCCTGAGCACTTTAGAACTGAGCAAGAACAGATTCACTAAAAAAGGATGTGGACAAGTAAATACACAAAAGTGTGCTATTCATTCACCCAGTCACCAAATATATCTTGATCCCTCCACTGCCTTGTTTTGTATCAATGAAATGCTCCTTGATCATGTCCAAGTGTGTATGATCATGTCATGGTGTCTGTTATATTTCATTGTGCCTGTCACATGGAACTAGTACATTCTGAGCACGACTATACAGTCTTTTTTCCAGATCAGTATAATAACGAGTGGTATGAAGCTGTGCCTGGTGGCCACACCTATAGTCCGAATGAGGGAGGCTGAGGCAAGATGATTGAATTTGAAGCCAGTCTGGGCTATGGAGAGAGATTTTGTCTCATGAAACCCCATACACACACACACACACACACACACACACACACACACACACACACCAGATGTGGTGGCGCAGACCTTTAATCCCAGCACGTGGAAGGCAGTGGCAAGAACACCCTGGGCTACAAAGCAAGACCCTGTCAAAAAAAAAAAAAAAAAAAAAAACCTACACACACACAAATATATGAGACAGATATGCCATTTAAAAAGCCAAACTTGTGACCAGCTATTTATTCCTCTTTGCTGATCTCTTTTCTGCCTTGCTGTCCTAGAAGAAGTACAACCAGAGAACTCCTTGGAATCAAGGATAGCTAGACTGCATCTTACATATTTTGGACATGATGTTAGGAAGGACCAATTCCTGGAGAAAGACATCATGTCTGGGAGAGTGTCTTTGGTTTCTTACTTTTTATTTCTTTTCCTCATAATACAGTGAGCCTAAAGGACATTTGCTTATACAATGTGTGTAGTATCTATTCCTGTCTTTGTTATTAAGTGTTGTCGAGTTGGGTCCGATTCATAGTCACCCTATGTAAAACAGAATGAAACAGTACATGATGCCGTGCCAATACACAGGATCTTTTTTATGCTTAAGCCTATTGTTTCAGCCACTGTGACGATCCATGTAGTAGAGAGTCTTCCTTTTTTTCACAGACCTACCACTCTCTCATCTTCACACACCCAGCAATCCTGAGACTAGTGCTGGCCACAAAACTAGCTGCAACCGTTTCCACATGGGTTATTTCTCTGAGCCCTGACTTCTTCATTTATGAGAAGCTGACAACATAACTCCAACCTACCTTATAAGACAACCATCAGAACAAAGGCAGAATAATGCACTATCTGAATTAGTACCTATTTATTGGATTGTAAATGCAAGCTGGAAGAGATGAGATATTTGGTCTATTTCACTCATTGCTGCATCCCCAGAATCTGTACAGGTGTCCAATACCCAGAGAGCTCTTGCTCAACAAATGAAAAGTGTCCATTTGACACAGAGTAAACAGTCCTCATACATATGTATGTGAGCATATACATAAACTCCAACCTACTAGTTTTTTCCATCTTTTGCTCTTCAAATCTTCCTTGTAGGCTCAGATATGATTTTCCTCTGGCTGCGGGGTTCTTTTTCACCTGAACAATATGAGTATGTAATGAAGCGAGGGAAAAGCATCTCACATTTGTTAGCTAACTGTGAAATTACCAGCAGGAGAAATCAAAAGGATCAAGTGCCTCAATCTGCCAAACATTATATAACAGAGAACCATCCTGAGAATAGAAACATTATTTAACTGCTTCCTGTTATTAAAAAACAACTCTTGCAGCTGCAACTTTATGTCCTCACCAAATATATCACAAGAGATGGTGCAGTCCAATTTGTATCTTTGATCCTACTTAAAGAGATAAGATGAACCCAGATAAAACCCAGCATCAGCTACTTCTAACATCATTCCATAAAACTGATGCTGGTAACCTAAAAGCCCCAAGTGAAACAGACAATATTTAAAAATTTAAAAGAATTTAGCTGGGCTCAGTGGCACACACCTGTAGTCCCAGCTATTCAGGAGGCTGAGACAGGAAAATCCCCTAAACCCAGGAATTTGAGGTCAACCTGGGCAACATGGTGAGGCTCTGCCTCAAAAAAATTAACTAAATTAAATTTAAAAGAATTTAAACCCTACCTATTTGGAAAGAGGGTTCTTTTGTTTTATTTAGTTATAATTGACTCAAAATAATTACTGCCAGTGGGCGCGGTGGCGCACACCTGTAATCCCAGGAACTAGGGAGACAGAGGGAGGAGGATCCCAAGTTCCAGACCAGTGGCAATCTATGTAATTTAGCAAGACCCTGTCTCAAAAAGTAAAAAAAAAAAAAAAAGGACTGAGGGTGCAGCTCAGTGATACAGCACTTGCAAAAGCATGCACACGCAAGGCACTGGGTTCAACGTACTGCCAAAAAAAAAAAAAAAAAAATTATTGTTGCAACCAAAGTGTAAATCCTTTTGGCAGGAATCCTGAATTTTCTCTAATTTCAGCCAAAAGTCTACATTCACAGCACTCACTTTAAATCCTTTAAAGCCAAAATTCCAACAGATCTACACAACAGGATTGGAGAAAGAGAAAGTGGGCTCTTTTAGGTACAGAAAACAGACTTCTGGCCTTCACATGTCCACTGAATTCCTGGTATGAATAAAATTTTCCTTCCTAACATAGGCCATTCCTAACATGGAACATTAATGTTGAAATTCCTCTACAGGTTAAACATCATCCCTCAGCCAACACCAGTACGCCCTGTACTGAAATCAGAAAAGGCAGCTCGAGAAAACAAAAACAAATTATTATAATGACATGTGTAAAGAGCTGGAGACAGAAAACCAAAAGGGAAGAACACATTTAGTGTTTCTTAAGCTTAAGGAAGTGAACAAAAAATTAAAGCCTCGAGTGGTAATCATGAGAGATTCTACAGGGAAAATATTAAATGATGGAGGAAACATCAAAAGAAGATGGAAGGAATACACAGAGCCGTTATACAAAAAAGAACTGGTAGATGACCAACCATTTCAAGAGGTTGCATATGAACAGGAACCAATGGTATGGAAGGATGAAGTGGAAGCTGCCTTGAAGGAATTGGTGAAACACAAGGCTCCAGGAATTGATGGAATACCAATAGAGATGTTTCAACAAACAGATGCAGCACTGGAGGTGCTAACATACTTATGCTAACAGATCGGGAAAACAGCTACCCGGCCAACTGACTGGAAGAGATCCATATTTTTTTCTATTCCCAAAAAAGGGGATTCAACTGAATCTGGAAATTATCAAACAATATCACTAATATCACACACAAGCAAAATTTTACTAAAGAACATTCAAAAGCAACTGCAGCAATATATAGACAGGGAATTGCCGGAAAAATCAAGCCAGATTCAGAAGAGGGGAACCAGGGACATCATTGCTGATGTCAGGTGGATATTAGCTGAAAGCAGAGAATATCAGAAAGATGTCTGTCTATAGTTTGTTGGCTATGCAAAGGCATTTGATTGTGTGGATCATAACAAATTATGGGTAAAATTTTGAAAACCGGGAATACCAGAGCACCTAATTGTACTCATGAGGAATCTGTACATGAACCAGGAGGAAGTTGTTTGAATAGAACAAGGAAACGCTGCCTGGTTTAAAGTTGAGAAAGGTGTACGACAGGGGTATATGCTTTCACCATCTCTCTTCAACGTCTATGCTGAACAAATAATCCGAGAAGCTGGACTTTATAAGGACAGCACCTTTTATGGAACACGGCATTGAAGGAAGACTAACAACCTACATTATGCAGATAACACAACTCTGCTTGCTGAAAGTGAAGAGGATTTAAAACATTTACTGAGGAAGATCAAAGAATATAGCCTTCAGTATGGATTGTGACTAAACATCAACAAAACAAAAATCCTTACACCTGGGTCAATATTCAACTTCACAATAAATGAAGAAAAGATGGAGGTTGTCCATGATTTTGCTTTGCTTGGATCTAAAACCAACACCTATAGAAGCAGCAGTCAAGAAATCAGAAGACACATTGCTTTGGGAAAAGCTGTGGTAAAAAAAAAATCTCTTTAGAGTGTTGAAAAGTAAAAATGTCACATTGAAGACAAAGGTGCACCTGACTTATGCCATGGTACATTCAGTCGCATCATATGGTTGTGAAAGCTGGACAATGAACAAGGGAGACAGGAGAAGAACTGATGCTTTCGAATTATGGTGCTGGAGACAATATTGAATATACCATGGACTGCCAAAAGAACGAACAGATCTGTGTTAGAAGAAGTGAAACCAGAGTGCTCCTTGGAAGCAAGGATAGCTAGACTGAGTCTTATGTATTTTGGACATGCAGTCAGGAGAGAACAATCCCTGGAGAAAGACATCATGTTTGGGAGAGTGATGGGTCAACAACAACAAAAAAAGGAAAACCCTCCAGCAGACGGACTGACACAGTGTCTGCAACAATGGGCTTTAACATACATAAGATTATTTGCCTGGCAAAGAATCAAGGAGTATTTCAATCTGCTGAACATAGGGTCGCTATGAGTTGGACTCAACTCGACAACAACCACCATATTCTAGTATGGATGAAAGACAAGTAAGAGGGACCCATCTCTACCTGGGGTGCTGGGGCCGGAGTTCAGCACTGTTGTTGTGGTTATGTGTCTTCGAGTCTGACTCATAGTGACCCTCATGGAGTTTTCAACGGCTGATTGTTTTGGGACTGCTTCAAAAGTGGATTGCCATGTTCTTTTCCTATTTTTGCAGTGCTTGGGACTGAACCCAGGTCCTCAGAGGGTGCAGAGCAGCACTCTACCAACTGAGCTAAACACCAGCCCTCAGCATTGTTAGAGCACTGTTAAATACTTTTAAATCACTGTTGCTGTTAATAATAAACCTTTATTGTAAGCGTTTCTTTCAATGTTCTTCTTTCCTTTAACTAAGCTGTTGGAGGTGGGGGAATTTGATTCCCAAGTGACAGCTCCCCCACATATCTGTCAGTTTGCCATATTGTGAGGACTTGCATGTTACAGTAATGCTGAAAGCTATGCCAGCATTATTACAGATACCACTAGGGTCACCCATAGAGGACAGGTTTCAGCTGACTAAGACAAACCAGGGAGAAGGACATTGCTAATCTACTCCCCAAACAATTAGCCATTGAAAACCCTGTCAACAGTAGAGAAACACTGTCAGATATAGTGTCAGAAAATTAGCCCCCCAGGTTGGAAGCCACTCAAAAGAAGACTGGGGAAGAGTTGCCTATTCAAAGTAGAGTTGACCTTAACCACAGAATAAAACCCCAGGGACCTCCATTTGCTGATGTGGCCCAATTCAAAATGAGAAGGAAAAACTGTAAACATCCATTAGTAATTGGACGTGGAATGTACGTAATATGAATCTAGGAAAATTAAAAATCATCAAAAGGGAAATGGAGCTCTGGGTGCGGTGGCGCACACCTGTAATCCCAGCGGCTCACAAGGCGGAGGCGGAAGGATCGTAGGTTCGAGACCAGAGGCAGTCTGCGTAACTTAGCAAGACCCTGCCTCAAAAAGTGTAAAAAAAAAAAAAAGGGGGGGGGCTGGGGGTGCAGCTCAGTGGTCCAGCACTTGCAAAGCATGCAGGCACAAGGCCCTGGGTTCAACCCCCAGTACCGCAAAAAAAAAAAAGGGGGGGGGGATGGAGCACATAAATATCAACATTCTAGGCATCAGTGAGCTAAAATGGATTGGTTGGGTCATTTTGAATCAGATAATCGTGTGGTCTACTATGCCAAAAATACAAGATTAAAAAGAAACAGGGTTGCATTCATCATCAAAAAAGACATCTCAAGATCTGTCCTGAGGTACAAGGCTGTCAGTGATAGAATAATATCCATAGGACTACAAGGAAAGCCAGTTATTATGACTATTATTCAAATTTACACACCCATCAATAAGGCCACAAATGAAGATTGGGGAAGATTTTTACCAGCTTCTGCAATCTGACATACATCAAACATGCAATCAGGATATCCTGATGATTACTGGTGGCTAGAATGCAAAGCCGTACCACCGTGGTGTCTGATCCTGTCAGATCTGGGAAGCTAACCAGGATTGGGCCTGGTTAGTACTTGGATGGGAGACTGCCTCTGAATACCACATGCTGTAGGCTTGGGAGAAGGGCCTGGCAACCCACTCCCAAAAAACAGTCAGCCATTGTAAACCCTATGAATAGCAGAGAAGCACTGAAAACAGTGATTTGCCTGTTGTACATAGGATTGCTATGAGTCAGACATCGACTCGACGGCACCTAACAACAACAACCACAGAATACAAAAGTTGCAAACAAGAAAATATAGTCTTGGTGACAGAAATGATGCTGGAGATCACATGATAAAATTCTGTCAAGCTAATGATCTTTTCATTGCAAACACATTTTTTCACCAACTTAAACAGTGACTATACACATGGACCTCACCAGATGGAACATACAGGAACCAATCTGACTATATTTGTGGAAAGAAACAATAGAAAAGCTCAATATCAAAAGTCAGAACAAGGCCAAGTGCCCATTGTGGATTAGACCATTAACTGCTCATATGCAAGTTCAAACCAAAACTGAAGAAAGTTAGAAACAGTGTACAATAGCCAAGGTATGACCTTGAGTATATCTCACCTAAGTTCAGAGAACACCTCAAGAAGGGGTTTGATGTGTTAGCCACTAACAATAGAAGACCAGAGGAGTTACGGCATGACATCAAAGACATCATTCATGAGGAAAGCAAAAGGGTATTAAAAAGACAGGAAGTAAGAAAAAAACAAATTACATGTCAAAAGACTCTGAAACTTGCCCTTGAAGGTTGAGCAGCTAATGTAAAAGGAAGACATGATGAACTTAAAGAACTGAACAGAAGATTTCAAAGTAGCTTGAGAAGACAAAATCAAATATTACAATGACTTGCAAAGAGCTGGAGACAGAAAACCAAAATGGAAGAATATGCTCTGTTTTTTTCAAGCTTAAGGAATTGAAGAAAAAGTTCAAGCCTCAAGTGGCAATAGTAAAAGATTCTACAGGGAAAATATTAGATGATGCAGGAAACATCAAAAGAAGAAGGATTACACAGAACTATTAAACCAAAAAGAATTGGTGGATGATCAACCATTTAAAGAGGTTGCATATGATCGGGATCCAATGGTACTGAAGGACGAAGTGGGAGTTGCCTTGAAGGAACTGGTGAAACACAAGGTTCCAGGAATTGAAGGAATAACAATAGTGATGTTTCAACAAACAGATGCAGCACTGAAGGTGCTCACTTGCTTATGCCAAGAGTTCTGGAAAACAACTACCTGGCCAACTGAATGGAAGAGAATTGTATTTGTGCCTATTCTCAAGAAAGGAGATCCAAACAAATGTGGAAACTATCAAACAATATTATTAACATTACACACAAGTAAATTTTGCTAAAGATCATTCAAAAACGACTGCAGTAGTATATTGACAGGGAACTGATGGAAAATCAAGCCAGATTCAGAAGAAGGTATGGAACCAGGGACATCATTGCTGATGACAGATGGATATGAGCCAAAAGCACAGAATACCAGAAGATGGCTGTCTATGTTTTATCAACTATGCAAAGGCATTTGACTGTGTGGTATCACAATAAATTATGGATAACATTGGGAAGAATGAGAATACCAGAGCACTTATGAGGAATCTGTACATGGAGCAGGAGGCAGCCATTTAAACAGAACAAGGAAACACTGTTTGGTTTAAAGTTAAGGAAGGTATGCATCATACCTGTATCCTTTCACCATACCACTTCAATCTCTATGCTGAGCAAATATTCCAAGAAGCTGGACTTTACAAGGAAGAACATGATGTCAGGGTTGGAAGAAGACTTGTTAAAACCTACATTATATAGATGACACTATTCTGCTTGCTGAAAGTGAAGAGGATTTGAAACATTTACTGATGAAGATCAAAGAACACAGTCTTCACTATGGATTGCAACTCAACATTAAGAAAACAAAAATCCTTCTAACTCAGTGGGTAAGCAACTTCGTGATAAATGGAGAAGAGACTGAGGTTGCCCAAGATTTTGCTTTACTTGGTTCTTCAATCAACACCCACAGACACAGCAGTCAAGAAATCAAAAGACGAAGCTAGGTGCAGTGGCTCACACCTGTAATCCCAGCGGCTGGGGAGGCAGAGGCAGGAGGGTCGCAAGTTCTAGACCAGAGGCAGTCTGCGTAACTTAGCGAGATCCTGTCTCAAAAAAGTAAAAAAAAAAATGGGCTGAGGGTGCAGCTCAGTGGTTCAGCACTTGCAAAGCATGCAAGCGCAAGGCCCTGGGTTCAACCCCCAGTACTGAAAAAAAGAAAGAAATCAAAAGATGCATTGTGTTGGGCAAAACTACTACAAAAGACCTCTTTAAAGTGTTGAAAATTAAAGATGTCACATTGAAGATAAAGGTGCACCGGACTCATGCCATGGTATTTTCAGTCACATCAATATGCTTGCGAAAACTGAACATTGAATAAAGGAGAAAGAAGAAGAACTGATGTTTTTTAATTATGGTGCAGATGACAAATATTAAATATACCATGGTCTGCCCAAAGAACCAACACATCTGTCCTAGAAGTGTAACCAGGGTGCTCCTTGGAAGCAAGGATGGCTAGACTGCATCTTATGTATTTTGGACATGTTGTCAGGTGGGACCTATCCCTGGAGAAGGACACCATGTTTGGGAGAGTGGTGCGTCAACAAAAAAATGGAAGACTCTCATCTAGATGGATTGACACAGTGACTGCAACAATGGGCTTAAACATAAAAAAGATTGTGTGCCTGGCACGGAATCAGGGAGTGTTTCATTCTGTTGTACATAGGGTCACTATCAGTTGGCCCCAACCTGATGGCACCTAACAACAACAACTGACAGCTGTTAGACCCTTCCTTGGTGCCTTAGATGCCTTCAGCAAATGGCAATCTATCAAGCAGCTAGCCAGACTGCCCTCATATCAGCACTGGCTACTTTAAACATTCCATGGGTATCTTGAGGAAGCCACACAACAACCACAGTTGCTTTCTGTCGAAGAACAACTCTAGCTCCAGAAGGTTCTATCTCAACCATGACTATTTCAAAACTACTTGCATGGGGCTTTTTGCCATCACAAGCTTGGCTGAACCCTGGAAGACCCTGCAGCCATCTTCACCCAGGCTAGAGGGGACAAACATCTCCTGGTGGCCCAGCAGAAGGCCCGTAACTGGGGCAAACAGAGTCCTTCATTTGCATGAGGAAGTGCTGTGATTTGTGCAAGCATAGTGCCCCATTTGTATGAAGAACCGTGCTATGATTGGTGCAAACATGGTCCTTTGTTTGCATGAAGGACGGCCAGGACTGGTGTGGATACCCCGGCCACATCCACTTGAATGCTATAAAACCAGGCTGTCAGGCTCACTTTTTTGAGTCAGCAGGGAGACAGCATCCTAGGCTGCTCCCCAATGTTGCAAAATAAGGCCCAATAATTGGCTTCTCTCAAGCGGCCTTTCTTTTTCAGTACTTGGAGGCTGAACCCAGGGCCTCATATATACTTTGCAAGTACTCTACCAACGGACTGAACCTTCAGCCCATTTTTTTTTTTTTTTTTTTTTTTTTAAGAACCAGGATCTTGCTAAATTACACGGGCTGCCTCTGGTCTCTAACTCATGGTTCTCCTGGCTCTGCCTCTGTCTCTGAGATTACAGGCACACACCACTGCACCCGGCTCACATGGTCTTTTGTGCCCACCTTTCTTCTTTGTCATTAGTTGAATGAGCTGAGCTGGTAACACAAAGAGAGGACGACAGAAGCAGCAGAGGTGATGGTAAAAGCAACAAGAGTGACGAGAGGGCAGCTGACGAGTTCCACAGAGCAGTGTGGGCAGAAATGATGGGGAACAAAGGGGACAGACACAATAAGGGCTGCGAAAAGCTGAAGACAAGAAACCTTCGGCCCTGGTTGCTGGAAGAGTACCAGGGAGCTGCCAAGCCTTAAGGGACAAGGTTCTCAGACACACTGGGCCCAAGAGCCATATACTAGTACCTAAGGTCACCACGAGTCAGACCTGACTCGATGGCACCTAACAATAGCATCAAGGGCTGGGGGTCAAACACCCTAGGCCTGGGAGCTGTAACACCTATCACTGTTAGGCTGAGGAGCCCAGCACCCAAGGCCTCTATGAGAGCTGTAACGCTAGAAGGCATTGCCTGCTGCTGCTTTTTTTTTTTTTTTTTCAATCTTTGGCATTCTTCATTAAGGTTTTCACAAAAGACAAAGCTCAAACATAATTGTCTATATCCACCATAAAAGAGAATGAATTAAGTGTTAGCACACAAAAATAATGATCTTTTTCATTTTCAAAAATATGAATAACAATGTTCAAGGTTTTACAATTTTCTTCTCAATGTGTGTGTGTTAAGTCTTTGTGTTACAGGCCCTTCATTAATGGAACTCGAACCCTATGGTCAGGGTACACCGCCCACCAGCAAGGAAGCCTGCTGCTGATTCTTGCTATCCGCTGCCACCACTCACCACTGTTGGAAGCCAAGGATTACAATAGCTGCTACATGCCAGGACTTCTGGTGGTTAAAGCACAGGGCAATGAGCCTCCAACCTGAGTGCCTGCAGCCGTAACTCTCTGGCTCCTAGAGCCTGGACCAATACACCCCTAGCTCTCAGGCTTTACAGCTGGAAGCCTCTGGGTCTGCCAGTTCAACCCCTAGGCCTTGGGAACTCAAAGGCTCAGGACTGCCAGCACTGGAAGAGCTTGCCTATCAGTGTAGAACAAAAGGACCCCAGCCAACTGATTGGTAATGCTTTGGGATACTGCCACATTTTCTCCACTTGGCATTCACTAAGATTCCCCAATCACAAACCACTCTCATCAGAACATCTCAAGCCCAAAGACTGCTTTATTCACATTTCCCTAGACTAGAAATCACCTGATCTTTCAGCACAAGGACTTTTGTACCAAGTAAAAATGAACAAACAAAAGCCCTTGAAAACCACCACCCCACCTGCCTCAATTATGCTTGAAAGAAATAAAAAGTGGCATTTTTGATCAAACTCTACTGAAAAGATTAATATAAAAGGAAAAGACTAATTAATGTTAGCCAAACACTGATGTACACATGTTGTCACAATACTATCCTAAAACAAAAATGCCAAAAATACTAAATACATATTCTATGTAATTGATGTGGGTTGGCTTTTGTTTTGTTTTGGTTTGTGTGTGCATGTGCATGTGCGTGTGCCTGTGCGTGTGTGTGGTGCTGGGGATTGAACTCAGCGCATTACATATCCTAAGCAAGTGCTGTACCACTGAGCCTTATCCCCAGCCCTTGATAGTTCTGTTTTGGGTTTTGTTTTGTTTTGTTTTGTTGAGACAGGGTCTCACTCTGTAGTCCCTACTGGCCTGAAACTTACTACGTACCCCAAACTCAAACTCATCACCCTCCTACCTCAGTTTCTCAAGTGCTAAGATTACAGGTGTGCACCAACCCGCCCCTAGCTGAGAGAATATTTTTTCCCAGACAGGATCTCACTATGTAGGCTGGCCCAGGCTCACTCCCAGGCTGGCCTTGAACTCAACATCCTCCTGTCTCAGTCTTCCAAGTGCTGGGATCACAGGTGTAAGCCAGCACACCAGCAGCCCTTGATGTTTTAAATAAGCTCAGAGAGGCAATAAAATTTTTCTCAGTGTACATTTAGTGTTACTATTTTTTAACTCACTTACAAAATAAGCATCATTGAAATCAAAGTATAAATTCCTCTAGGGGCGCTGCAGGCATAGCTCAGTGGCAGAGCACTTGCCTAGCATGTGTGAGGCCCTGGGTTTGATCCCCAACATACCATAAACTAATTAATTAATTCATCAATTCCTCTGGGAGTATCGGTATGCAACAAGGAAATGTTGTTTCTAAATTTTTAGCAGTTTTACTATTTTCTTCCATATAACTCAAAAAATTTTATTGTCAACTTTTTTCCTGGATATTTATATATTTCCCAATATTTTAAATACCACAATTTTATTACTAAGTCAAATCACACATAAAAAGTTCTAGTAAACAGATTATAAAGGCTAGTAAATATTTCTTAATTTTCTACCACTTTTTGCTTCTCTCCCAGAAATAGTTTTCCCCACTAGAACATCCATAGATGCAGATTTTTTCCATCTCTAACATTAAATGTACTTTATTGTTTTGAAAATTAGTAATCTGTACATGATTAGTTTTTGTTGTTGTTGTTGTTAGGTGCCGTCAAGTTGGTGTCTGACTCATAGCGACCCTACATACAACAGACGAAACATTATTGATAGTGCTTCTCTGCTATTCATAGGTTTTTCAATGGCTGTTTTTTGGGAGTGGATAGTCAGGTCCTTCTCCCAAGCCTATAGCACTTGGTGTTCCCAGGCAGTTTCCTATCTAAGTACTAACCAGGCCTGACCCTGCTTAGCTTCTGAGATCTGACAGGATTGGACGCCACAGTGGTACAGCTGCAGGCTGATTAGTTTTAGCTAATCACAGTATCTCATTGGCCAGCCTAGACATGTACTCACAGATAAAAACTAATACTGTAAGAAATTAACCTTTGGATAACTTATTTTTTTGGGGGGTGATGCTAGGGATCAAACCTAGGAGCTATGCATGCTAGGCAAGCGCATTACCACTGAGACACACCCCTAATCCCTGAATAACATTTTTTAAAATATTTTAAACATTTAAAATCAATATGTAAGTTATGGTCTTAAACACCATTCATCTTTCATGAAAATAAACCTTTCATGGTAAAACCTGACCAAAATATATACTACACTTAATACAAAGTTTTATTAAAATGTGTAACATGAAAAGAATGATGTAGAAGTACATTCCTAAGCATGAAAACTCTGGATTTTTAAAAAAGTGAATCTATTATTTATAACTTCTTGGTCTTAGGTGCCATCAAGCCGGGGTTCAACTCATAGCAACTCTGTGTACAACAGAATGAAACACTACCTGACTGTGCATTGTGCGGCACTATTGTTGTGCTTCTCTGCTTTTCATAGGGTTTTCAATGGCTGACTGTTTCGGGAGTAGGCTGCCAGGTCCTTCTCCCAAGCCTACAGCACCCTAGAATATCCAGGTGGTCTCTCATCCAAGTACTAATCAGGCCAGACCCTGCTTAGCTTCCAAGATCTGTTGAGATCAGACACTGGGGTGATATGCTTGTAAACATTACTAGTAGCCTCAAAAAGAGAGATTTGATGAAGTAAAATGAGTTATCCAAACGTTATGTCTAAGTACAAAGTTGTTAAAATTTCAAAATATTCTCTTAATAACATAGCAAAATAGTCAGAACCATACTGACTCCCTTCCCATTAAAACATGAACATCTCCCTGTTGTGACTTCCCACACGGTTACCTATAATCTTGGAATCTAGTCAAACTGTACTGCTATGAACTGAATGTGTCCCCCAAAATACCTATGTTGAAATCCTACCCCCTAGCTGATGGCATTAGAAAGTAGGCCTTTGGGAGGTGATTAGGTCACAAGGGGAGGCCCCATGAATGGGATTAGCACCATTATAAAAGAGGCCCCCAGAGACCTCCTTTGCCCCACCCACCATAGGAGTATACACTGAGAAGGCAGCTGTCTATGACCAGGAGTAGGCCTGACCTGACCCTGAATCTTCAAGCACCTTGATCTTGGACTTCCTGAAGTCCAGAGCTGTGAGTAATCTATTTCTGTTATTTACAAGCCTCTTACTTTAGAAGTATTTTGTTTTAACACTCTAGATGGGCTAAAACATCTGTCCAGATACTGACCTGCAAAGAGAAGTGAGTGACAATCAAGATCAACTCAAGAACTTGCAGGGCCCCGTGCCAAATGAAAATGCAAGGCCCCTTGTTCCACATTATTAAGAATTTCAAGATAGCAACAGCACAGCACGAAACCAAGCATGGGGCACTTCTGATCTCAGTCACATGTCCATGAAGCCAGTGCAAGTGACAAGGACAGACAGAGGCCTGACAAAACACCCTGACATGACATGGTTTTGAAGAGTGCCTGGCACAGGATAGGAGTTTAAAGTGATTTGCCTGGACATTCTCTGAGTTCATCTCCCAAAAAGGTCCAGACAACCCAAGTGCTACCTCATCTAGTCAGAAAATCTAATTAAATCACCATGACACTATTAGACACCTAGACTCTGTATCAGACACTGAAACAGAACAAGAGACAATATACACTGAATATATTTCATAGGCCTGTAGCTGTAGCCCTGTGGCATCCGATCCCGTCAGATCTCGGAAGCTAAGCAGGGTCAGGCCTGGTTAGTACCTGGATGGAAGACCGCCTGGGAACACCAGAAGCTGTAGGCTTAGGAGAAGGACCTGGCAACCCCCTCCCAAAAATCAATCTGCCATTGAAAACCCTATGAACAGCAGAGAAGCACTGACAATAGTGTTTCCCCTGTTGTACAGAGGGTCGCTATGAGTCGGATACCGACTCGACGGCACCTAACAACAAAAACAACATATTTCATAGTGTTTAATTAAAAAGCTAAAGAAGTCAAAGACGGACATATTTAAAAAAAAAAAAAAATGTTTGCATGATACCACGGAGTTGAAACCAGAGCCTTGTGCAAGTACTCTGCCACTGCTCTTTGCCCCCAGCTCCTTTTTAATTTTCAAACAGGGTCTAAGTTGCGCAGGTTGCCTCTGGCCTTTAACTTGTGATCCTTTTGCCTCAGCCTCCCAAGTCACTGGGATTATAGGTATGTACCATGATACCCAGCTAACACTTCTCCATTACTATTCCCCTTCACTTCCCAACTTCAAAATTGTCTTGAAGAACAAAACAACACTGGATGTGGTGGCACATCCCCTAATGCCAGCACGCAGGAGGCTGAGACAGGAGGATCATGAGTTTAAGGCCAGTGAGGGCTACACAGTGCAACTCTGTCTCAATAAAACAAAAACAAAACACAACAAAACAAAAAAGAACTAGACAAGATGCTAAAGATATGGTAGCTGAGCTCGGCACCATGGCATATACCTGCCATCCCAGCCACTCAGGAAGCTGAGGTAGGAGGAGCCTGAGTTCAGGGCAGAGGTAGTCTGTACAATTTAGTGAGACCCTATCTCAAAACAAAAAATGAAAAGGGAGTTGGGAGATGCAGCTCAGTGATAGAGCACTCGTCTAGCATGTGCAAGACCCTGAGTTCAACTCCCAATACTGGAAAAAAAAAAAAAGGGTATGGCAGCTGGTGAGCCGTTAAAACAACCACATCCAATTTGGAGATTTTCTCCCTGACTCCTGCCAAAAGAGAGTAACTTCAGAAGACAAAATAAGTCATCCGATTTGAGTAAAAAGCCACTTCAAGTTATATTTGATCATTTCTCCTGTGACTCCTCTGCAGTTCTTCTGCACAGGTCTTCCTTTTAAATTTCTTCATTCCACTGTCACTCCCCAGCACTCCATACCACCTCTTTAGTACTATTAAGGTCACCTATCACTCCAGCTTTTTTTAAAAAGGGAGGAGGAGGACCAACAAGTGGTAAGGGTGTGGCTCGATTCTAGAGATGCTCCTGGGTGAGAAGATTTTAGAAAGTATAAGGGGCCTGGGGTAAAGATTCCAACCCACACTTACACACAAACCAGGATCTACTGGCTAATAACCAGTAAGACACTACCAATTATGCTGATGGCATTATTACATGCAAAGGGCTTGTTAGAAATTAGATGAGCGCCAACTAATATTTTAATTATATACAATTCAAGCTTTCGGGGAGAAAGAGGCTAATATGTCCCAGGAATCCATTCTGCCAGTACACTGCACTAGGCACACTGCATATTACTGCAATTCACCTGAAGAACAGAGCCAAGAGACAATATTCATACCTCCACTTTACAAGTGAGAAAACAGAGGTTCAGAAAGGCTAAATACTTTACCCAGGATCATCCAACTGGTCGGACCAAATAAAACCCAGGTATATCTGACTCTCAATTACAATACTATCTTCCAAGTGTCTACCTTAATATAACTAATGCAACTTAATGTAGCAACAAGAAAAAAACCACTGCAAGACAGGGACAGGGAGTCACAAAATGACACCCTATCTTGTGTACATTCATGCATTCAACAAATATTTTTCAGGGACTACCCCATGCCAAGTCCTGTGCTAAAAGTTGGACAGAAAGCAGTGACTAAGAATAGGTGGGATCCTGTGTGCCAGTGCACCAAGTGAATGGACAATTCAATGCACTGTGATTGGTATCAGGACAGGAAAAGTAATTTTAATGAAGTGCCTATTCTTCCTCCCCTTCCTCCTCCCAAACTCCTCCTCCTTCAGCTGAGGCTGGCACTTAGGGGTACAGAAGAGTTTGGGGTGACACATTAGTCTGTGCCTAATAATCACATTTCAAGACCTTTCAGGCCAGGCACACACCTGGCATTCTAGCATTTGGGAGTCTGAGGCAGGAGGATCATGAATAGCCTGGGCTACACAGTCAGTCCCAGGCCAGTCTGAGCTACACAGCAAGACCCCATCTCAAAAAGATAAAACAAAAAGCTGGGTGCCTGGGTACATGCCATGACTTGAGAGGTGGAGGCAGAAGGATGGTAAGTTCAAGACCAAAGACAGCTGCTGCAAATTACTGAGACCCTATCTCAAAAATAAAACATAAAAAAGAAGCTAGGGTGTGGCTTGCCTGCAGCCGTCCCACTGCGACACTGGTCCCATTGTGGCATCCGATCCCATCTGATCTAGGAAGCTAAGCAGGGTCAGGCCTGGTTAGTAGTTGGGTGGGAGACCGCCTGGGAACACCAAGTGCTGTAGACTTGGGAGAAGGACCCGGCAATCCACTCCCAAAAAACAACCAGCCACTGAAAACCCTATGAATAGCAGAGAAGCACTGACAATAGTGTTTCGATTGCTGTAAGTAGGGTGGCTATGAATACGACACCGACTAGAGGGCACCTAACAACAACAACAACAAGGGTGTGGCTTGGTGGCAGAGGGCTTGCTAAGCATGCGGGAGGCCGTGGGTTCAATCCCCCAGTACTACAAGGGGAAAAAAAAATTGACATGCACCCATCATTTATATACTGGTCACTATCTTAAGTTTTTCCTCAAAGGTTCTCCTACTTCTATAACTAATTTCAAATAAAATGAATATAGTTTGCCCAGAAGAAGAAGTAAATATTTATTCTCATGACAGACTCTGCTACATGCCCAAATCCTGATCATCTTTAAGGACTAACTCAAAGGCTCCCAGCCCCCGCCTCAGATTTCCTGTCAGAAGTAACTACTCCAATGATTAGGTTGTTGTTAGGTGCCGTCGAGTCGGTATCGGACTCATAGTGACCCTCATAGGATTTTCAATGGCAGATTGTTTCGGGATTGCCTTGGGAGTGGATTGCCAGGTCCTTCTCCCATTTTTGCGGTGCTGGGAATTGAACTCAGGACCTCAGAGACTGCAGTGCAGCGCTCTACCAACTGAGCTAAATCCCAGCCCCACTCCAGTGATAGTACCCCATTTACTGAAATGTATACTTAGCACAAAAACGCCAGCTATTTGCTCCTGTCTCCCTTCCTCAGGGGCCGGCTTGCTGAAGGTAAAGGCTAGGGCTTACTCAGGTTTCAGGTGGTACCTCCACATGTGGATCCCTCAGTGCCTAGCACAGTACACATCCCACATTTATTTGTTGAAATTAAACAGAATTAATAACATTCAAATCTTGTATGACTTACATATTTGTCAAGGTTTTTTTAAGCTTTAAAAATTAACTATTATATAACCCAATGTTCCCCAGATTATGATTCACAACTCATATATGGGATTCTTCAGACCCAAACCACCCTGCTAAGAATAATATACAAATCTACCTCTGTGCCTATTTCCTACTTTGGGAAGAAAGAAATGGTAAATAATGAACGTTGTTATTGTTGTTGTTGTTGTTAGGGGCAGTCGAATCAGTGTCTGATTCATAGCAATCCTATGTACAACAGATGAAACACTATTGTCATGCTTCTCTGCTATTCATAGGGTTTTTAACGGCTGATTATTTTTGGGAGTGGGTTGCCGGGTCCTTCTCCCAAGCCTACAGCACTTGGTGTTCCCAGGCGGACTCCCATCCAAGTACTGACCCGGCCTGACTCTGCTTCTGAGATCTGATGGGATCAGTCACCACATTGGTATGGCTACAGGCAAATAACAAATACTTACTGAATAAAGGAACTAGTGATTATAGTAGAGAAAGATAAAAATTAAAGGGATACACACACACCAAATATTTTCTTCTGGTTTCTTAAACCTTTGTCTGCCACTAATCTACAGTATGTCCCTGGGGCCACCAGTTCACTCCCTAACCTCTCTCCTCTCCTCCCATTCTCTCTTGACCTAGTCAGCAATGCAAGTGATCTCATCAAGGTCACCAATGACCATGACATTGCCAAATCACATCATCAAGTCTTGGTCTTATTCTACCTTCCAGTCTGGCCATTCAACAGGGCTCAGTCCCTCTGAATGGTATTCTACTATCATCACACACTCTCTTCCGCAGATGCCAGGACATCCGGTCTCTCCACCTGACTCCTCCCTCAGTGGCTGTGCCTGATTAGTCTCTTTTTCTAGGTCCCTGTATCTCCTAATATCGAGATAATGAAATGGGTCAAGGCTCAGTCTTCTTCCCACTTCTCATCTCTATTTACATTCCCTCCTTCGATAATGTGTGTTCTTGTGATTTTAAATATAATGGCAACTTCCAGATTAGTCTCTCCAACTCCAACCTCCCCCTCAAAACACTGAAAACCCCTGTACATACTTAACATCTGCTCAAGGATAAATAACAAGCAACATATTCATAATATTTTTACAACAGATCATTTCTCCCTTCAAATCTTGTTTTTCGCTATTCCCTACTTCAGTCTATGATGACTTCATTTTCAAGCTCCTCCATCTAAAACTCTTGATAATACTGTGGTAAAGACAGCTAATTGCCTCCTAATATGTAGCCGACTTTTTCCATTTAGATGTGGTCATGTGATGAAATTCTGGCCAAGGAGATGCAACCAATGCTACATAAAACTTTCTGATCATTCCCTTCAGGGACAGGAACAGGCCCTACCCTTCTCCTTCGGTCCCTTCCTGAGGAGTGACTTGTAGGCTTCCTCACAGGAGCTACAGTCACAACTTGGACTATAAGTCAGATGCCTATACAGAGGATGCTAGTGCAAAAAACAGCATGGGTCTGGCCCAACCACCTACCCAGGTTTTTACTTAGAAATAAGCCTCTATCTCATTTAGTCTACAACCATACCACTATAGTGTCCGATCTCCTCAAATCTCAGAAGCTAAGCACGCCCGCGCCTGGTTACTACTTAGGTGGGAGACTGCCTGGGGATACTAGGTACGTAGGCTTGGGAGAAGGACCTGGCAGCCCACTCCCAAAACAATCAGCCACTGAAAACCCTGTGAATAGCAGAAAAGCACTGACATAGTGCCAGGCATGGCACAGTGTTGGGTAGTGTTTCTTTCTGTTGTACATGGAGTCTCTGAGTCAGACTCAATTCCACAGCACGTAACAACAACAATCTTGTTTAAGTCGTTATTACTTTGGATCTCTCTGATGTAGCAGCCAAATCAACATTTTATCTACTATACAGGATTTGAAGCCTGGAAGTTATCAACCTTATTAATAGGTATGTATGTGACATTGGGAGGAGGACATGGCAACCCACTCCCAAGGCAATCTGCCATTGAAAACCCTATGAGGCTCACTGAGTCGGACACGACTCGACAGCACCTAACAACAACAACAACATGTGACATTGGCTTAGGGATCAGCATCAGCACAGATCCTAAAGGATGGAAAGACGGTGACCCTGATTAGGCTACTATAAAGTAATTGGTAAAACTATGACATCTTAGAAAATAGCCTCCATGCCAACATGGCCTATAATTCTAGGGGAACTGGTTGAACAATTTGGAATTTGGGTTCTTATTGGCCCCACTCCACTTTAAGGAAGAAGTCCCACAGCGTGAGGCTGACTCAAGCTTCAGCTTGCCGATGTGCATGCAGAGATAAAAGGGAACAGAGAAGTGCCTAAGGAATGGCCATGCTTTACAGTTCAGTTTACTCAGAGTTTGGTAATTAGGGGATATGAAGACGGTAAAAAGCCAACTCCTTTGGTGCCTGGCAGGAAGCAAGCTGGAGAAACTCTTTGGCCTTGGGAAGGGGATTCTCCAATATCCACTTCAGACCTGGCCCAGAGGAAAAGAAACAGAGAAAAACTAGTCAGAGGGTAGAGGGCTGGGGATAAGGGCCTCCACGTGAAGAGAACCAGGGCCGCAGGCTGCCTAAGTCAGAGACCCACAACACTGCCAAGGCCGGAAGTCGGCACAACTCGCCCTGGCAAGAGTTGACAATGGCCACACACCAGGGAGGGATATGCCCTCCCCATTCTTCCTTCTTCCAAATGGGAGCCTTTATTCCATTCTCTCAGTCTATTCCACCACAACACAAGGGGGAGGGGCAGCAGATAACAAGTGTTTTACTCTAATGGTTCCTGGAACATCCCCAGAGATTCTGCACTTGGAAGCTAATGTGGGGTGCCTCCTTTTGGAAGGTGCAGTTTTAGATTTGGAAAGAAGGCTTTGGAAGGAAGGCATACCTTCCTCCCCCCCCCCCCCCAGTACTTGGCAGTTGAACCCAGGGCCTTGCACATACCACTGGGCTGCACCCCCAGCACCTTTTTAATTTTTTGAGTCAGGGTCCCGCTAAGTTACACAGGCTGCCTCTGGCCATAAACTTGTGATCCTCCTGCCTCTGCTTCCTGAGTCGCTGGGATTACAGGCATTTGCCACCAAGTCCAGCTTGTCCTCCCTTTTTGAAAGGAGAAATTTTAGCCGAACAGATTGCTAAAAATTCTTGTTTCTCAGCCTTCCCAACAAGTGGCTCTGACCAGGTGGCTTAGCTTCTGGCCAGTGAGAGGTCAGCAGGAACATCATGGGCAACTTCCAGGCTGTGCCATGAAAGAGGAACAAGACCTCTCCCCTTTCCTTCTCCTCGCTCTGGCTAAACCCAGACACACATGGAGCAAGAGATGGAAACCATATGCTAGGGAAACTGGTCTAAGGCAAACAATGCCTTGGCCCGGAATGAGCACACACCAGGACCAGCCTCCCATTGAGCCTACCAACTCTCCTCTCACAATGTGACTCTCCCACCTTCTCCACCGCTAGCATGGGTTGGTGGCCCCACATCAGCTCTCACTGAAACTCCTACAATGGGGTCCTAACTTTCCTCTCCGCCTTCACTCTTTACCCGAGCCTTTCTTTATTGCTATACTGGGCGTGAACCCAGGGCTTTGTATACACTTTGAAAGTGCTCTGCCATTGAGCTGTACCTCAACCCCTTCTTAATTTTTTTCAATGGAGAGACAGTCTCACCAAGTTACACAGGTTGCCTCTTGTCTCAAATTTGTGATCCTCTTGCCTCCATCTCCTGAGTTTCTGGGATTACAGGCATGAGCCACCACACCCGGCTTTTTGTTGTTGCTTTTTTTTTTTTTTTTTGGGGGGGGGGCGGGGTTTGAGACAGGTTCTGGCTGTGCAGCCCAAGCTGGCCTGAAACTAGTTATGTAGACAAGTCTGGCCTCAAACTCATGTCGCTCTGCCTGCCTCAGCCTCTCAAGTGCTAGGATTACAGGTGTGGGCCACCAGCCCAGCCCAGCCCAGAATGATTCTTTTAAAACAAATCAGAGCTGGGCAGTGGCATACACCTGTAATCTAGCGACATGGGAGGCTGAGGAGGGTTAGCAGCCAAAGGCAGCTTGCACAAAGTAGTAAGACTCTTGCCTGAAAACAAACAAACAAACAAACAAACAAAAACAAAAAAACAAAAAAACAAAAACGGGCACAGTGGTGCATGCCTGTAATCCCAATGACTGGGAAGGTAGAGGCAGAAAGATCATAGGTTCAAGGCCTGAGACAGCCTGAGCAATTTAGTGAGATACTGTCTCAAGATAAACAAATTTTTTAAAAAGTGGGCTGGGAGCTGGGCGTGGTGGCGCATGCCTGTAATCCCAGCGGCTTGGGAGGCGGAGCCAGGAGGATCACAAGTTCGAGACCAGAGGAAGTCTGTGTAATTTAGCGAGAACCTGTCTCAAAAAGTAAAGAAAAAAATAAAAAAGGGCTAGGGGCCCAGCTCAGTGGTCCAACACTGGCAAAGCATGCAAGTGCGAGGCCCTGGGTTCAACCCCTAGTACCACAAAAAAAAAAAAAAAAAAAAAAAAAAAAAAAAAAAAAAGTGGGCTGGGGATGCAGCCCAGTGGTGGAGTACTTGCAAAGGATGTGCAAGGTTCTGGTTCAACCCCTGAGCATGGCAAAAAGGAAAAAAAAAAAAAAATCAGAATGCCAACCTCACAAGGCCAGAGACTTCTGTTTACTAGTTCATTAATGTATCCACATGGTCTAGAACAATGCTAGGCATACGCTATATTTCATAAAATATATCACAGATTGTACACTGTACCATTATTTTTTGTAACACCAAGGAAAAAAGATACTGCCCATTAAACCACAACCAAATGCCTTCACAATAGATGGGGACAGAGCAGTAATCACTTATACCAGGCCCCACTTACTTCGAAATTTCTTTCTGAGCAATGTGGACTATCTGTGACCTTCAGCTGCACGGTCTGGGTGTGACACAGTACGACACAGCTTCACGGAATTGTGGATTTGTGCCTTTCTAAAGCTCCCTAATGCACTTGGTTGTTGCCTTATAATAAAACATGGAATGGTGGCCATGCCTCCAACCACAAATATTTTCTTTACTAATATCAAATTGACACCCACTGCTATTTCCATCCCTCTCTTCACACAAAATAACATTTGCTTTCATTGCTAATGAAAGTGTAATTTTTTTGAAAACACACACAATGGCAACTAAATTTAACAAGTGCAGCACTCAATAAAGGGTCAACAGTATGAACAGGGCTGAGGGTTAGCCCAGTTGGAAGAGTGCTTAATGTGTCAACTCTGAGGCCCTGGATCCGATCTTTAGCACCGCAGAAACGGGAGAAGTACCTGGCAACCCACTCCTGAACCAATTCCCAAAAAAGTCATCCATGGAAAATCCTATGAGGATCGCTACGAGTTGGACCGACCTGATGACATGTAACAACAGTATGAACAGGTATAACCAGTTTTACACATAAACAGGAAGTGGCAACTGTATCACAATTCCAATTGGTCAGTAGTTGTTATAATACCAGCCAGAATAAAAAGCATTGTAATTTCTTTTTTTTTTTTCCACTTGAGTAAAGTGGTATGTTGCATTTTCCACTTCGCTGAACGCTTTAAAGCTCAAGGAAAAGCATCCTAATTTCAAAGATTTCTTTTTGTGTGTGGTGCTGGGGATTGAACCCAGGGCCTCATGCATCCTTTCCCAGTGCTCTGCCACTGAGCTGCACCCCCAGTCCCTTTTTTATTTTCTAAATTGAGACAGGGTCTCACCAAGTCACACAGACTCCCTCTGGCCTAGAACCTGCGATTGTCCTCTCTCTGCCTCCCAAGTCACTGGGATTTACAGTCATGCGCCACTGGGCCCAGCTTCAAAGGTCTTGAAATGTAATGAAAGGGCAAGGGGTGGAATCTCAGAATTGACTAAAATATGCTGTTGCTGTTAGGGGCCATCGAGTTGTGTCCGACTCATAGCGACCCTCATAGGGTTTTCAATGGCTGTTTCAAGATTGCCTTGGGAGTGGGTAGCCATATCCTTCTCCCATTTTTGCGGTGCTGGGAATCGAACTTGGGACCTCAGAGACTGCAGAGCAGTGCTCTATCAACTGAGCTAAATCCCAGCCCCGACTAAAATATAGAACTCTTTAACTTTTTGCTGGAAAAATGAATGACTTCAGCTCCCGCCACTGTGCTCCTTGCACAGAGATCCCAGCTCCCTTGGACTCCTTGCTGGTCTTGGAACAGGTCATGAATACATCCTTGTCAAAGCCTGTGGGAGTGGCTCTTCCCTGTATCTGAGAGGGGTTCCCCCCACACACACACACACAGCTTCCTATCATCCCTTAAGATCTTTTCAAAAGACACCTCCTAAACTGAGTGCAGTGGCACATGCCTGCCATGCCAGCCACTCAGGAAGCTGAGGAGGGAGGATCAGTTGAACCCAGGGATTCAAGGCACGGGCTAGGCAATTTCAAAATAGCCAAAAAGGCCACCTCCTGAAACTGCACACATTCCACATACCCCATTGTTCTCCATCCTTTTAGGCTACTTTGTTTCCCCTGGCAGCACTTATGCCAAAAAACATCTCCTGTGTGTGTTCATCATCTGCCTCCTCTGGCTAGAACTAAGCTCCAAGCAAGCAGGGCTCCTGCTAAGTGGGGCATGCAGCAAGTAAACTGTAAATATCCTGGGGTAGCCAGGCGTGATGGCCCAAGCCTGTAATGCCAGCCACCTGGGAGGCAAAGGCAGGAAGATCGCAAGTTCAACACCAGAGGCATAATTTAGTAAGACCCTGTCTTTAAAAAAGTAAAAAAAAATGGGCTGGGGGACAGCTCAGTGGTCCAGCACTTGCAAAGCATGCAAGTGCGAGGCCCTGGGTTCAACCCCCAGCACTGCAGGAAAGAAAAAACCAACCCTGAGGTGGGGATATCTCCACTAGACACACTACAGGTGCCTTTCAAAAAAAACCACTCAGCACAGACAAGGAGCCTTCCTGCCTTCCTTCTGCACAGAGCTCAGGGCTGTCTGATGTGCTCCACTCAGCAATTAACAACTGGAGAATAAAAGTCCACTGGGCTCCATCTCCTATCTCCCTCTCTCAGGGAAGAATGTGTTGGAAGTTTAGTAAAAAGACTGAGAATTTTTAGGCCCTAGATTAGAATCCAGGTTCCACCACTTACAGGGTTGTGTGCCTTTCAGTAAATTACTTAATTTCTATTGGCCTCAATTTTCTTATTTGTAAACAGAGACAACACCAACCTTGTTAAGCAAGTTGTGTTTAGCTCGTACTAAGAGCTCAACAAGTGTTAGCTAATATTACTATTATCATTCTTTGTCTCTTCTATAAAATGAGCAAAAAGAATTAAAAAGGATTCTGGGAGGCCATCCCCCCCATAGGCTTGAGGAAGATGAACCCTGTAAAGTGAGTGGGAACAACCACCTACTGTGCTAAGGGAAAAAAACCAGGCTTAGGGCCACTGGCCTGTCACAAGGACAGAAAAGGTTAAAGAGGTGGGGACGTTAGAGTAGAAAAGCCAAGGCGGTGGTCTCCAAATTGACTCATGTCTTCAGTGATCCAAAACAAAACTCACCTGCTTTCTCCAAAATCTGTTCTGTCTAGAATTCCTTATTCAATTCCAACCCACTCTTGTCCCAAGCTTGAAATCAAAGAGTCATCTTCTCCCTTTCTCCCATTCCCAGTCACATCTGATCATTGGTGTTGTTGTTGTTAGTTAGTTGTTAGGTGTCATCAAGTCAGGCCCAACTCACAGTGACCCTATGTACAACAGAACAACACACTCCCCAATTCTGTGCAAGGCACATGATCTTTTTTATATTTAAACCCATTGTTGCAGACACATGGAACTGGACTAATTTAGACCCTTAGAATTCCTGTTAATCCCAGGTATCTGTCTGCTGCCCCCATTCTCAATGCCAATGCCTCAGTTAGGTGGGACTCCACTGCCTTGCTCCTGGTTAGCAACAACAGCCTCCTAATTTCCAATCTGTGGCTCACAATCCACTTTGCACATCCTTGCTAGTTATTTTCCTAACCACTTAAAATCCCTAAAAGGCTGTGCACATGCCTGTAATCCCAGCAATTCAGGAGGTGGAGGGAGGAGGATCACAAGTTCTAGGCCAGAGGCAGCCTGCATAATTTAATGCGACCCTGTCTCAAAACAGAAAGTGAAAAATGGGCTTGGGAGTATAGCTCAGTGGTAGAGCACTTGTAAAGCACGCTTGAGGTCCTAGGTTCAGCCATCCAGAACCTAAAAAAAAAAAAAAAAACTTAAAAGTCAGCAGAGCCCAGTACTGCGTGCCTGTAATCACAGTAACTCCAGAAGCAGAGGCAAGAGAACTGCAGATTCAAGGCGGCCAGAGACAGCCTACACAACTTAAAGAGACCCTGCCTCAGAACAAAGAATAAAGAAGGGGGAGGGTGCAGCTCACAGGTGGGACACTCCCTAGCATGTGCAAAGCCCTAGGTTGAAGTCTTACAAATTCAAACTCCTGAGTTTCCTTTCTTCCTGTTTGCCTTTCTTTTTCTGTTGTTTTTTTTAGACAAGGTCTCACCCTGTAGCCCAGGCTAGTTTGGAACCCACCTTGTAGCCCACGCTGACCTGGAACCTGTGATCCTCCTGCCTGGGCCTCCCAGTGCTAGGATTACAGGCAGGCGCCCACAACTAGGCTTTCTGACAGCCCTCAGGGATCTGGTCCCTCCCACTCCCCCAGGCCATCTCCCCTGCCCTAGTCTTCCCACTTCATTCTGTTTCCTGAGCCCCTAGTCCCACAGCAGGTTCCCCAGGCCCCACTTTCTGTGGCAGGAGCTCAACATAAACACCACATTTTCTCCACAGTCTTCATTAAGATATTGCCCCACCAGAGGTCCCTTCTTATTCTTCTCAGTGTCTTGTGGACACCTCCATAAAAGCACTTGGCACTATAGTGTAACTTTTTTATTCCTATCTATGTTCCTCACCTCAATCAAATTGTGATTTCCTTAAATACTTGTGGAATGAAGCATTGAAGGCAGGTGTGTAGGTCTTTGAGGGTATGTGTGTGTATAAGACAGTTCCAAAAAGATCTGATCACATCATGAATGCATTCACGCAAAACAACCTTACAGAAAAACTGTACATACCAAGCAGAATGTGTCAATTTAGCAGAGTATTTATATAGATGCTGTGATGAATTTATGGCTAGTTATTAAGCAGTAAAATGCAATAAAAGGGGGGCTTTAGAACCGGGAGCCCTAGGTTTGAATTCTATCTCTGTCACTTCTAAACTAGGTTCCTAAATTTGTTTCCTCAACTGTAAAATGAGCAAAATAGTACCTGCCAGACTGCACTGTTTTACCACATGGGACAAAGGCTGCACCATGCCTGGCAAAGTCCAGGCTTCTAGGGCTGTTCATAGATGCCAACCCTTTCCCACTTTACAGAACACTGCTAATCTGTAATCCTAGTACTTAGGAGACTGCAGCAGGAGGATAGTGAATTCAAAGCTTGCATGGGATACATAGTGAGACCCTATCTCAGAAAACCAAATGAGGGATAGGGTGGGGAAACACTGCTAAAAAGTCCAAGGTTACATATTCTGCATTTGTGAAACGAACACTTAGCACTCTACTAAAACCTTGACCATATCCTGAATTCCAGCTACCCATCTTACAGAAGTGGGTCATAAAGATGATTTTTATAAAGGCCAAGTGGCACACGTCTGTAATCCCAGTGACTCTGGAGACAGATGCAGGAGGATCTCAAGTTTAAGGGAAGAAGCAGCTTGCATAACTTAGTGAGAACCTATCTCAAGATAAAAAAATAATTAAAAATGGGCTGGTGGTAGAGCACTTGCAAAGTATGTGTGAGGCCCTGGGTTCAACAAAGGAGGAAGGAAGGGAGGGGGGAAGGGAGGAAGGGAGGGAAGGAAGGAAGGAGACAGGGAAGATAGGAGGGAGGGAGGGAGGGAAGGGAAGGGTGGGTGGTGAAGGAAAGAGATGGAGAGAGGGAAAGAGAGAAAGAGAAAAAGAAAGTGGAAGGGGGGGAGGAAAGAAAAGAAAAGAAATAAAGAATTTCAATGCAATCTCATCACCACTGTTGAAAGAGTCTAAAATGCATATCCTACTAACAGCATCATCTTGGCCTGGCATGAAAACAACCCATGAGTAAGCTATAGCATGAATATAATGTAAATAATGATGCGCTGGAATGTAGGTTCTTGAAGAATCTGAACTTAGTCACAGATCTGCACTACGAGGCAAAGAACTCACTGTAATACACTACATAAATAATACATAGCAATGAAGTTAACTCTATTTTAAAGCACATTAGAAAAAAAAGTAAAAGGAGGTTTAAGGTATGAGATGGACTAAAAAGTGCCTATCTATAAAATCTTCTAAAACTACTAGTCTGGTTAGACCAGTCTTTATTTTTCATGGACTGTATTCTCAAAATGGGCTGGAGGTTAACCTAGTTGGTAGAGTGCTGCTTTGTGCTCTCTGAGGCCCTGGGTTCGATTCTCAGCACTACAAAAAAGGGAAAAGGACCTGGCAGCCCACTCCTGAATACAATCTCTAAACAATCAGCTGCTGAAAATCCTATGAATAACAGAGAAGCACTGACACAGTGCTGGGCATGGCACAGTGTCAGGGTATGTTTCTCGTTCTGTTTTATATAGGGTCACTATGAGTCAGACCAACTTGACAATAACAATAACAATGTATTCTCAAACATTTTCATTTTTTTAAATACAAAACTATGCCTTACAAAGTTTCCTAATTTAAGAGAGACCACTGTCGCTGGTCACAGTAGCTCACATCTGTAATCCCAGGAACTCAGGAAGCAGATGGGGAGGCAAGAGGATCACAGGTTCCAGGCCAGATGCAGCCTGCGTAATTTAGTGAGATGTTGTCTCAAGATAAAAAGTTAAAATAGGCTGGGGGTGCGGCCCAGTGGTAGAGTGCTTGCAAAGCGCGTGTGAGGCCCTAGGTTCAACCCTCAAGTACCATAAGAAAAAAAAAAAAAAGAGAGGGAGAGAAAGAGATATCACTGTCATGCCTGTTTTAATACTGAAATATATGCTTAAATTTTCAAAAAATATAAATCCATTTTTTTCCTGCGATACTTGGGGGTTGAACCCAAGGCCTCATACATACTTTGCAAGCACTCAACCACTGAGTTGCACCCCCAGCCCATTTTTCATTTTTTATCTTGAGTCAGGGTCTTGCTAAATTACACCGGCTGCCTCTGTCCTCCAAATAGCAATCCTCCTGCCATAGCCTCCTGAGTCATGGGGATTACAGGCGTGCACCACTGCACTCAGCTCTAAATCCATTATTTTTTAAACAAAATCAATATCTCTGCAAATAGAGTGGCAACACAAAGGCAACAGCTTTGGAAATATCTCTGTTGAAAAATGCTCGCCTAACTCTAGAATTAGGGAAATTAGATTTAATTTTTAAAAAGGCATGGGCGCTAGGGACATATGGCAGTAGAATGATCACTTGCGTTTCATGTGCAAGGCCCAGCACTGGAGGAAAAAAGAAGAAAAAAAAATAAACACCTTTAAAGAGATAAAGAGATTTAAAAAAAAAAAAAAACTATTCTAGGTTCTAATGAGAGTAAAATGAAGAGTTGTTGAACTGTCCCTTTGTGGTCAGGCCAATGAATTTGCTGAAGATAACTTTATGTTGATCTCGTTGCTGTTGTTAGTTATCAGTCCGCTCTGAAGCATAGTGACCCTCATAGGGTTTTCAATGGTTGGATGATTGGGGAATGCTTAGGGAGTAGAATGTCACATCCTTCTCCCTAGGGTTGGAACCTCAGTCCTCAGAGAGTGCAGAGCAGCCCTCTAAAAACTGAGCTAAACCCCAGCCCATACTGGTGTTACATTAGCTAATTTAAATTTTCACATTCATTTAAAATATTCTGTTGACTTGGAAAAAAAAGTTTCTTCTGTTTCTTCCACAAGGTTACATGTGTTCCTCACATGGTAAAGAAAAAAAAAGGGAAGAGAAAAGAAAATTACACCAAGGACTGGATAAAAAGACATTTCTCAAATTATACAACATCTTTAACAGATCTGTATACTTTATTGGTCTGAAAACAATTTCTTGGTGAAAATACTATTTAGAAATTATCAAGGAAAAAAGTACTCTCTGGGAGTAAAGAACTAAAACAGGCTCTTTTTTAATATGAAGGGGGTAATTTTAAAAACTACATACAACAAAGTCTTTCTAAGGAGATCTCTTGGTATTTCCTGCGCAAAAGAAATTGGTTGATAACTCTTCCAATTTAAGATTACGTTCCTGATGTATTTGAAGAAAACCAAATCAGTAACACAAAATGAGCAATCCCGACTCTCCAAACAACCAAATATCACAATCAACAGAATTATTTGCTTCCTTTCCTACCTGACCCTTAACCCATTGCTTGCATGGAGAATTTTAGTGACTAAGTAAACACACTGAGGACTCCATAGCTAAAAGTGGAACAAGAGAGTCTTATACTACCATCAACCTGATGGATGACTATTTTCATAATACTACACGGGAAGTTTATATGAACCAGTGGAAAGAACTGAGGAGGTAGGTTGGAAAAGGCCCAGGCAGCAGGAGTCTTGAAAAGGAAGCTCCCAATTTGTAAAAAGGCAGGGAAAAGTCAGTAGAATCAATGGAAATTCTTTGTATCCTAATTGCCACTGCTTTTATGACAATCTTAAAAAACAATTCTTACATCAAGAAGGGATCTGTATGGCTTCTTTCAGAAATGAGAACAGGGGAGAGTTTACGAAGTCATTTGCTTCCATTTGCTTCCTGTTCAGTCTCTGCTACAGCAAAATACAAGTTTGAAAGTGAAAAGAACTAAGGGGTATAATGAAAGAGAAGAACACCAGCAGTCATTAGTGGTCTGTTAAATGACTACAATTTAACTAGAAGCCTCTGAACTGTGGATAAGATACATATATCGTTAAATATCAAGGAATCAGTCTGTAAGCCACCTCCCAAATATGTTTAACCAACTTACACAATAAAATGGCCCCATATATTTGGGATTTCGAATACTTCCTTTAAAAACATACAGCCACCAAACATTCTGATTCTGTCCACATTTATTCTTTAAATCCCTGAAAACACACACACATAATTTACCGTGACCTAAATCTACCCCCTCTTTCCTCAATCCCCTTCAGAAAAGAATGAACACCTCAAGATGCTCTCTCCTTCAGACCCTACAAGAACACTCGAAAAGCAGCAAACGGAGTTCTGATTGAAGAAAGGAAGCAAAAGAATAAAGGAGAATAAAACCAGAGGCTCTCTCTGGGAGTCATTTTATTCTTGGAAAATGTCATCTCCATTCGTTTCCAAGCCCCAAAGCCCTGGCGCCCCTGGCGCAGTCTCATCCCTACCCAAAGCGCCCAAGAGTTGCCAACTAATCCCTCAAGGTGTTCCCCCAAGCTCCTCACCTCGTCAGCGCTCAGCTCCTCCATCGCCTTCCTCTTAATGGTGAACGGCGTCAAGGAGAGATCCTTCTGTTCTCGAGACCCGGGCGGGAGCGAGGAGCGTGGAAGGTGTCTACCAGCCAGGTCCCCCCAATGGGGGAGGTTTCAGAATTGCATAGTCAGAGGTTAAAAAATAAGAACACGAGGCACTGTACCGCCTTGGCTTCGGCCGCTCCCGTAGCCACAGGCTCCCGCAGCTGCTCGTGCCCACGGCAGCCTCCCTGAGCGGCGGCCACGGGGGGATCTTAAGGCGCCACCAACTCCCCTCGGCTTCCCACGTCGCCCCGACGAGGCAGCGCGGTCTCCAGCTCGTCTCGTGGCCCCAGCCTGCTGCGTCTTCGCGGTGGCGGCGCGGCAGCTGCGTTCTCTCCCGCAGGTCCTGCTCCCCCTTCTGCCCTCTGCCCTCGGCTGCAGCTACTCGGCCACAGAGTGGGCGCCCTGAGGTACGGCGACCCCACAGCCGCCCCGGCAGAACGCAGCACAGTGCGGGGAAGCCCCTCCCCTCTAAAAGCAGGCCGGACACGCCCCTCCTCCACGTCGGAGCCCGGGCCGGGGGGGAGGGGGAGGGTGGGACTGGCGAAGCTCTCGCTGGAAGCGTAAATCCTCCTACCCCTCCGCCCCGACTCTTACCCCCTCGCGCCACCAAGTATTATTCATCAAAACAACAGGGCCGCCATCTTTGAAAGGGGTCACGTGACCCCGCCGGGAAGGCGGGGCTTCTACCTCCCGTACGCGGCAGCCAATAGGCCTCCGGCGTCGCGCCTCCGATTTCCTCTCTAGCCTACGTCCTCTCCCCGCCCCTGCCCCACCCCCTCTTCCACCACCTCCTCCTACTCCTCCTCCTCCTCCTCCTCCGCAGCAGCCGCTGCAGCGCCGGGCGGGGGGAGGGGCGAGAGCGGCTGCTGGCGGGCGAGGGGCGGGGGGCGGGGCGGGGGGCGGGGCGGGGCGCTGTCGTGGCGTTGCCGTGGCGACCGCGCTGAGGAGGCTGGCGCTAGGCCAGGCCCAGGTACTGTGGTAGCGGCCGGGATTGCACCGGCTCTCGACGTGCTCCTGCAGGGGGCGCTGCCCCTCGCTGTGTGTTCCCGCCCGCCTGCGTTGTTCCCCGGAGGCGCCTTGCAGTTTAATGACGTGGAAGCCCTGAAACCCACCCGCGCCAGCGCGCTGCACGCCCGGCGCCGAAACCAGGGAAAACAAAATGGAAAACGGCGCCTTTCTGGGCAGAGCTTATCTGTCATGCTGATCGCTCCTATGCTGCGAAGCCTCCTGCTACGCTGCGCCCCTCCCCCAGGAAAGCCCGTGGAAGAAAGCGAATAGAGGGCCTCAATTTTATTTCCCTTTGGCTTTTTAGAGAGACACTTTTTAAAAATGTGGTCGAGGATATCTGATAAAATTTAAATGTATATGTATGGATGACAGACTCAAATAACTGCAAAGTACGAACAAGATGGGCAAGGATGACCTTTGAATAACCAGCCTCAGCTGCACAGGAGCATAAATACACAAATCTAAGTGGAGCAAAGTGGCAGTATCATGGAAATGCAGATATGCCACAGACGAAGAATATTTCGAATGCATTACTAATCCATAATGTGATTTTTGTTGTTGAGACACGGTCTTGCTGTGTAGCCCAGACTGGCCTCGAACTTGCGGTGGATCGTCCTGCCTCAGCCTCCCAGGTGCTGGCATAACACGCTGCTCTACCACGCCCAGCTACTAAACCATAATCTTAAAGGATCCATTCCAGAATTAAAAGAGTTACAGTTTATTTGCTATATGTTTAAAATAGGAAGCTGACTACTGTTGTTGTTGTTAGGTGCCGTCAATTCGGCATCCGACTCATAGTGACCCTCATAGGGTTTTCAATGGCTGAGTGCTTCGGGATTGCCTTGGGAGTGGATTGCCAGGCCCTTCTCCCATTTTTTGCGGTGCTGGGAATTGAACTCGGGACCTCAGAGACTGCAGCGCAGCGCTCTACCCACTGAGCCAAATCCCAGCCCAGCTGACTACTAGATACAAGGAATTTCTGAGTAATATTAACCCGCGCTGGCTTTGCACGTTTGCTTTTCAGGAAGAGAATTCTATGTAAGCAGAACGTGGACCCCTGTCTTGCATACCATACAATTCACTCATTTAAAGTGTACAAGGGTTTTAGGATAGTCACAGAGTTGTTCAACCATAATTGTAAATTGCCAAACATTTTCATCACCTGGGAAAGAAACCCTCTCCCCAGCCCATTAATCTCACTCCTCATTCTCCCTTTATCTCCAACCACTAATCTATCTTCTGTCCCCCTGAATTTGGCTATTCTGGACATTTTACATCAAATGAACCATATACTACGTGTCTTCTTGGGTCTGTTGTTTCGTTTTGTTTCAATCAGCGTGTTTCCAAGGCACACTCTGGCATTTCATGACTTTAAAGCCAAACAATGTTCTTTTGTACGGATATGCCACATTTTATCAATTCATAGTTAATGGACATTTGGGTCATTTCCACGTTTTGGCCGGTCTGTGTAATGTTGCTATAAATTTAAATGTACAAGCTTTTGTGTGGACATATGTTCACATTTCTCTTGGGTTTATACCTATGAGAGGAATTCTTGGGTTGTATGCTTAACTTTTTGTAGAAGTACCAAACTGTTTTACAGCTGTACATTTTACATTCCCTCCAGCAATGTATAAGGGTTCCAACTTCTATACATCTTCACCAACAATTGTTATTTTCTGTCTTTTTTATTGTAGCCATATTAGAAGATTCAACGTTATATCTCATTGCAGTTTAACTTTTTTTTTTTTTTTTTTTTCCGGAACTGGGGGTTGAACCCAGGACCTGGCACTTGCATGCTTTCCAAGTACTGTACCACTGAGCTACACCCTCATCCCATTTTTTTTACTTTTTTGAGACAGGGTCTCTCTAAATCATGCAGACTGCCTCTTGTCTTGAACTGGTGATCCTCCAGCCTCTGCCTCCTTAGCCCCTGGGATTACAGGCGTGGGCCACGGCGCCCAGTCTATTTTTTGTTTTCCTAAGGGCTAATGATGCCAAGTATATTTTCATGTGTTTACCTTCTTTGGACAAATATCTATTTAAATCCTTTGTTCATTTTTAATTGGGTTATTTGTCTTTTAATTGTTGAGTCCTAAGAGTTCTTTACATATTCTGGATACCTTATCAAATATATGGTTAACAAATACTTTCTCCCGTTCTATGGGGTTGTCTTTTTGTTTTCTTGATGGTATTATTTGCAGCATAAAAATTTTAATTCAATGTCTGATTTATCTATTTTTTCTTTTCTTGTGCTTTTGGTGTCACATATTCACTTTCAAAAGACATATCTAATCTTTTAATATACAAATATTATAATAAAATATCCTTCTAACCAGGCACAGTGGTGCACACCAGTAATCTCAGCACTCAGAGGGTTGAGGCAAGAAGATCAAGAGCTCAGAGTCAGCCTGGACTCCATAGCAAGTTCCAGGCCACCCTGGACTAAAACTGAGACCCTGTCTCAAATAAACAAAGAAAGCATCCTTCCGGTTTTGTGGCTGGAGAAAGTGAAAACATCACAGTTTTTTTCTTATTGGCCTCAGC
Organism: Pedetes capensis; assembly: GCA_007922755.1. Classification (NCBI taxonomy): domain Eukaryota; kingdom Metazoa; phylum Chordata; class Mammalia; order Rodentia; family Pedetidae; genus Pedetes; species Pedetes capensis. The sequence continues at coordinate 15,715 of VMDO01003444.1, read as the reverse complement.
CCTCCATCCACCCTCATCCCCGCTTCCAGTGCTGGAGGCTGGATCCCAGAACCATAGGCAAGTGCTCTACCACTGAGCTACATCCCCAGCCTCAAAGCTTCAAAGGTAAATAGCCAAGAGCAAAGAATAAAGTTCAGAGGTAGAACACCTGCCTGACAAGCACAAGACCCTGGTTTTGATCCCCAGCATAAAAAAAAAAAAAAAAGAAAGAAAGAAAGAAAAGAAAAAGAAAGGAAAGGAAAGAAAGCTAAATGGCCTGAGGGAAGACAAATAGGAAGTTATCAGGAATCTTGCTTCCTCTGTATTCATTGCCTATCATAAAAATAATTATATATCACAAAGATACATTATCTAGGCCAGGCATGGTGGCAGCATGCTTACAATCCCAGTGACTCTGGAGGTGGAGGCAGGAGGATTGAGAGGGCGAGGCCAGAGGCAGTCTGCATAACTTAGTGAGACCCTGTCTCAAAATAAAATGTGAAAAATGGGCTGGAGGTGCAGCTTAGTGTTGTGGCGCTTACAAAGCAATCGTGAGGCCCTGGGTTCAACCCCCTGGTACCGCAAAATCAGTAAATAAATTTAAAAGGATACACTCTCTAGCATATTAGTGAACATTCAAAAAATGGAAGACAAAATACCAATTGTATATTTATTTCCTGAGTAGTGATATTATGAAAATTTTTATTCCACAGTACTTTGTTCACTATAAATTCCATGTCCTGTCCAGGTGACCAATGGATTAGCCTTCTATGATATCTGTTATTTTAATTTTCTAACATAGAGTTGAATTTTTGTTTATTTGTTTGAAGTACTGGGGAGCTGTACTACCTAGGGCCTCCAGCATGCTAGGCAAGTGCTCCACCACTGAGCTGTACCTCCAGCCCCATTTTTAATTTTTTTATTTTGAGACAAGATCTTCCTAAATTGCACAGGATGCCTCTGGCCTCGAACTCACAATCCTCCTCCATCAGCCTCCCAAATAGCTGGGAAAACAGACATGCTCCATGACACCCAACTCTGGTTCTCAATATTTTAACTCGGAGAAGGATATGGATGATTTTCCTGTTTACGTGGGTATTACATGCCCTTTCTTTTTCCAGAACTCTAAAGTGCTATTTCTGCAGTTATAATGTAATTGGCAGAATCACAAAAATTAGATATGTGGCCTCTTTGGCTATACAATCTACTTCCCAAGGTCTTTTACACGGTAAATCCATCTAGTACATCGTGTAATGCCCTTACAATTATATTCCAATTTAAGTGGTGGTGTTTCTGCAGATTTTCTCAGGGGAAGCTTTCCCATAACCTCATGAATAACAGTATCTCAGAGTTGCTTCAGACACATACCCCATATTTTCATGGTTTTACTCAGTTTCCTACATTATATTACCCCTTTGGACCATGCAAAATAATCTGTCTCCCTCAGGAACTATGTAATCATCAAGACCTTGGCCAAATTAGTTCTTAGATTACCATGAAATGTGCAAGAATAACTTTTTTTTTTTCTTTTCCAACACTGGGAGTTGAACCCAGGGCCTCACACATGCTAGGCAAACACTCGACCGCTGAACTGCACCTCTAGCCCTTTAGTTGTTTTTTACTTTGAGACCCGGTCTTGTTCAATTGCCCACACTGCCTCTAGCATCAAACTTGCAATCCGGCTTCAGCCTCCCAAATCTCTGGGATTCTAGGCGAGCACCATGGTGCCTAGCTTAAAAGTACTTTTTTTAAAACTAGTGATGTGGGGTGTCACCCTGCCGCTGGACTCCCTCGGGGCCGTGAGCGGGAACCAGCAGCCAAAGACCCGTCATCTGGTGAGGGGGAGCCGAGCCCCCAAAAGCTGCACTGCCCGGAAAGGAGGCTTATGTCCATGGCTGCTCTGAGAAGCCTTGAGAAAGGCAGGCTCTGAGAAGCCTTGAGAAAGCTTATGCCCACGGCAGCTCCTTGCTTGTTTTCTTCCCAATGAAGACGCTGACTCCCAGTGCTCTGCTCCAACAGCTCTTTATTGTTTCCTTGTCTGTCCTGGTGGATGGAATAGACCCAGACTGCTCCGTGTACTGCCCTTATATACTTTTCTGGGGCTTGCCGGGGACCAATCAGAGGCAGTCACCCCACATGGGTTTCAGCCAATCGGGGGAGTATTCAAATTTGGTTTTGTAAAAGTAGCCAATCAGGGGTGGTTCCAGAACGATCCAATCAGGAGCCGTTCTGGGGTTTGGAAACAGCCAATTGGTGTTGAGGAGACTGAGGCAAGGGACTAGATGCCAGTGCCATCTTGGGGAGCTCGATGACCCTGAGTTCCTGGATGTAGGGCAAAGGTGACTGCCTGGGGAACAAGCCTCAGTCCTCCAAGGGGGCCTAGATAGGCCCTGGGGCGAACTGCCTCTCTAGGCAGTGCCCTACATAGTAACAGGTAAAGGAGGAGACCATAGAACAAGCTGAAACAGGAAATGGAAAATAAAGGTATAATTTGGGCAGATTTTGTTATAAGGGTAAAGGAATTGTTTTGGTTTTGTTTGGCTTGTTTTCATTCTAAAATAAAAATAGCCTCCTCATCAATTAAAAGACATTTATGAAAGTGAATTATAGAATTTATAATCTTTTGTTGTTGTTGTTGTCGAGTTGGTGTCTGATTCATAGGGACTCTACATACAACAGGCAAATCACTATCAGTGTCAGTGCTTCTCTGCTATTCATAGGGTTTTCAATGGCTGATTTTTTGGGGGAATGGGTTGCCTGGTCCTTCTCCCAAGCCTGCAGCACCTGGTGTTCCCAGGTGGTCTCCCATTCCAGTACTAACCAGGCCGGACCCTGCTTAGCTTCCAAGATCTGACAGGACTGGATGCCACAGTGGTATGGCTGTAGGCTATAACTTTTTAGGATAGTTTCTATTTAAATACCAGAACATAGAGATCATTGGGTAAAAAATTGTTTTTCTGTGTTGGGTATACATACCCAGTGGCAGAGCAGTTGCCAGCATGTCAAAGGCCCTGGGTTGAACTCTAGTGTTAGGTAGGGTAGCTTAGCTTTTAATAGGCAAAAGGAGGAAAAGGGAGATTAAAATACCTGGTGCATTCAGCTGCGAAGGAGGATAAAGATTGTGTGAGACATACACCACCCCTAGCAATCTTTTTGTTTTGTTTTGTTTTGTTTTGTTTTATGGTACTGAGGGGTTGAAGCTAGGCCCCTCAAACACATACTTTCTAACTGGTCTACCACTGAGCTGCACCTCCAGCCCACTTTTTACTTTTTATTTTGAGACAGGGTCTGGTTAAATGATACAGGCTGCCTCTGGCCTTGAACTTGCAATCCTCCAGTCTCTGCCTCCTGAGTTTCATGAGCCACTGTGCTGGTGACACTTGCAACTGAAAAGGATGTTGTTCAGTGGATTCTTCTTCCCTATCATTGTAAGATTGCCCTTGAAGGGGGTTGTGGGACCTCAGCCCCTTCCTTCCTCTCTCTGCTTCCTGGTTGGTGAAATCAACAGTTCTGCTTCATCACACACTCCCACCACGATATGCTGCCTCACTACAGGCCCCAAAACAACAGGACCAAGCTGTTGTGGGTTGGAACCTCCAAAGCTGTGAGCCAAAAGAAACCTTTTCTCAGTCGGGGACAGTGGCACACACCTGTAATCCCGGCAACTCAGGAGGCTGAGGGAGGAGGATCATGAGTTCGAGGCCAGAGGTAGCCTGCATAGCTTAGTGAGACCCTGTCTCAAAATAAAAAAGTAAAAGATGGGCTAGAGGTACAACCCAGTGGTGGAGTGCTCTGGGTCCAATCCCCCATTACAGCAAAAGAAACAAACAAACAAAAGAAACCTTTTCACTTATAAATTGCTATTGATTATCTCAGGTATATTGTTACAATGACAGAAAGCTGACTAACTCAGTAACTTTCCATTGTTCACTAAATTCAACCCAAGCTTCTTCTCATGGCCCATGTGGCCCTATGAGTCTTGGTTACCCCTGCTTCTCTTTCCCTATCTTGTATCCTGCACCCTGTCTCCTGGGGTACCTCAACCCCATTGTCTTTCGTTCTCCAATAAAACAGCCTTTTCCCTCTGTAAGGCTTTTTCACTTGGTATTTCCTTTGCTTGGAAGAATCTTCCCCTGGATTTTTGCATGGCTGAGTCCTTTTTATTTTTCAGGTCTTAGCTCCAATGTCATTTTCTCATTTATGCGTTCATTCATCTATGGCGTGCTTTTTTTTTTTTTTTTTTTTTTTTGGTGGTACTGGGGGTTGGACCCAGGGCCTCGCTCTTGCATACTCTGCTAGTGCTGGACCACTGAGCTGCACCCCAGCCCATTTTTTACTTTTTGAGACAGGGTCTTGCTAAATTACGCAGACTGCCTCTGGTCTCAAACTTGCCATCCTCCTGCCTCCGCCTCCCGAGCCGCTGGGATTACAGGCGTGCGCCACCAAACCTGGCTTATGGAGTATTTATTGAGCTCTGTAGTGAGGCTGTTTCCTCTGAATCACTGAATCCATGAATCACTGTTCTGAAGAAAATCAGCTGTGATGACCTACAGAAAACTTTGGTGTACTGTCATGGCAGTGAAATCAGCTTAACTACAAAGCCAGTGGTTGGGCCTGTAATGACAGAGGGCCTATTAGTGTTCCCTTGTGGAGGGAGGTGGAGGATCATGAGACCCTAACAAGACTGGGCCTGTTAACGTTCCCTCATGGTGGAAGGCGGCTCATTAGAACCTCCTCCCCAAATTCCAATCCCTACTATCTGGGGGGGTACATGATTGACTCACACAAGACTCCTCAGGTGGGATTCCTTGGGGAGAATTCCTGGGTAGTATAGCTAGGGGCCCATAAGTGCTGCCTGTGGGTCACCTATGCTCCTTAGCTAACCCAAATAAACGCATTGGTTTAACAAAGTGAGCTTGACAGAATCCTTTCTCTGCACTGCCTGCGCCCTCTGTATTTGAGGTGAACACATATTCCTTTATGTCTCCCCAAGAAAGTCATGCATCAAGCACTTTGTATCTTCAGCTTTGTTCTAGGACCTAAATATACACAACATGGGTGTTTATTTGGGCCCTCCAAGAACCAGACACTGAGAAAGAATTAGGCAACGCAGAAATTTATTTTAAGGAAATCAAAGAAAGAAAGAATGAATGAAAGAAAGAAAGAAAGAGAAAAGAGAGAAAGAAAGAGAAAAGAGAGAGAGAGAGAGAAAGAAAGAAAGAAAGAAAGAAAGAAAGACAGACAGACAGACAGACCGACCAAAATAAGTTAATTTATTTTAAGGAAATCCATGTGAAGGATCAAAGTTAAAGGGGAGAGCAAGGAGAGCCCTCAGACTTGATGCAAGTCTCCTACCAGGGAACAGAGAGAGAAGGAAGGAGCTGGAGACGTAGTCAACTGTGCCGTCCTTGGCAGGAAATCTAAGTGGCGTCTTTTCACACTGCCACAGTGTGTCAGAAGAAAACACTCACTTTCTGTTCCTTGTCCTTTGTGTAGAGGAGAGAGGCTGTTAGTGCCACATCCAGCTTCACTCCCCCATCACACCACTGCTCTTCCCTAGGTGAGTGGACCGAGGGCTCTCACTGTGGACTGTGGAAGTGGGAAGTCAGTACGCTAGATTTGATGCCATTTGCTGTTTCCCTCTGATACACTGATGCTCTGGAACCCTGTCACCCTTGCCTACCAGCCAGAAAGGAGTGGAAATTCTGGTTGGCTCTCCCTGCTCAACTTAGCTAACAGGGAAGGCTCTGTCCCTCCATGGGGATTCATTGAGAGGAAGAGGACTATGAGTGGAACAGACTTGGAGTGGGAAAAAGACATGGTAAGTCTAAGATACCTGTTAGACTTTGAAGGTGTCAAGTAGACACTTGTATACAGACATCCAGGATTTAGACGAGAAGTCCAGACCGGAGGCTGTTGGGCATCTTTGGTGCACAAATGAAGTTGACAGTCATGAGACCGGATAAGATCACCAAAGGAGTAATTACAGCCACATCTCCAAGTTGAGCCCTGGGGCCACAACATTATGAAGCTAAGAGTCATCAAGAAACCAGCAAAGGAGACTGCGAAGGTCTGACCTCAGAGTGCAAGGAAACCCAAGATCCTGTGGTATCTGCTAAGCCAAGTGAACAAAATGCTTGAAGAAAGAATAGTCAGCTGTTTTAAAGGCTGCTGCTAGACCCTGTCAGTTGAAGATCAAGATTGTCCATTGAATTCAGCATCAAGTAGTTTTTTGGTACCCTTGAGAGCAGTTTTAGTGGCGCACTAGAGCCAAGAACATGATCAGGGTATGTTCCAGAAAGAATTCAAGGTTTAGGAGTATAGCTCAGTGGTAGAGTGCTTGCCTAGCATGTGCAATGACCTGGGTTTGATCCCTAGCACTGCAAATAGTAAATAAATAAATAAATAAATAAATAAATGAATGAATAAGAAAAAATTCAAATATAGACAATTCTTTCAAGAAGTTTTGTGGCAAAAAAGAGAGAGAGAGAGAGAGAGAGCAGGGATATGGAATCAAGCTTGGAGGGGAGATGGAATAAAAATGTTCTGTGTTGTTGTTTTTTTTTAAACTCCTCTCCCCTCCCCTCCTCACCTCTCCCCAAATGTTCTGTTTTTACAACCAAGAGAAATAATAGCATAGCATGTCTTGTGTGCTAACTAGAATCAGTGTAAGAGAGGTAAAAACTGAAGATTTAGGGAAAAACTAGAATTAATGACAGCAGTCCTGTTGGATGCCATATGTTATTGGTAACTTCTTTGAATCCTCTGCCTTCTATGCCCTTCCCTTATAAACTAGAAAAAGGATATTTTCTCACGCAAGAAATTTTGTCTATATACATTATATAGAGTCATTATGTCCTGTCATTACCACAATGAGCGATTGACTCAGGGCCCGAAAAAAAGCCATTATGGCCTAGATCTAGTTTACTATTGCACTGATTTTACACTAGCAACTGTCTAGATTTTTAATGTTCTTCTTGCATAAAATGAGGCCACGTGCCTGCCATGGAACACCTCCTGCATTCAGAGGCACGCATGTCTTTTCTGACTATAACCACCATAACACCTATGACTAAGTTAAAGTCTCCAAACGCCAACTGTTTGAAATTTGCATATTCTGACTTTGCTTGGGCTGAGGTTCGGGAGTCCCCCTGCTTGGGGCAGGACTCTACTTCCACAGGATTGCACCGTGATGCCTAATGAGGGGCTGTTTGCTGCACTCAGCACATGTGGTTGCCAAAGCCAGGAAATAAAACCAATGCTGCTGACTCAGTCCCGTCTATTCTTGCCTTTGGGAACCATTCATCAAACACCATAATGGGCAAAGCACAGTGCAAGAGACAAAGATGAGCTGGTGAAGGAAGACCCGCTAGGTATGACCCTACCTGTGAGGCCCGTGCAGTCAAGGCGATGCAAAACACACAGCTTTGTGTGGTAGCGCCCGCCTGTAACCCTAAACCGAGGCAGGAGAATCGAGAGATCAAGGCCAGAGATAGCCTGAGTAACTTAGTGAGACCCTGACTCAAAATATAAAAAACTTTTAAAAATGGGCTAGGGATGCAGCCCAGTGGTAGAGCACTTACAAAACATGTGTGAAGCCCTAGGTTCAACTCTATGTACCGCAAAAACAAAAAACAAACAAACAAAAAAACCCTATGGTACATGGTAGAAACTATTGTGTGTCATAAAAGCGGTTCAAAGAAAATGCTAAAAGAATCCAAAGGAAAAAGGTCATTACTTCCGGTTTGGAGGACATAGCTTTTGACTGACTAAAGCAAGCAGATGTTCTGAAGGAAATCTGCCTGGCAGCCTTCCTTATAACAACCTCATCTTATAGACATATTTTCCAATATGTTGTTGTTGTTAGGTGCCTTGGAGTCGGGTCCAACTCATAGCAACCCTATGTACAACAGATGAAATGCTACCCAACACTGTGCCATACCTATGTCAGTGCTTCTCTGCTATTCATAGAGTTTTCAATGGCAGGTTGTTGGGAGTGGGTTGCCAGGTCTTTCTCCCAAGCCTACAGCACCTGGTATTCCCAGGTCGTCTCCCATCCAAGGATTAACCAGGCCAACTGCGCTTAGCTGTGTCCTTTTTTTTTTTTTTTCCCCTTTGTAGTACTGGAGAGTCGAACCCGAGGCCTCATACATGCTTTTTGCAAGCACTCAATCACTGTGCAGCCCTTGCAGCCCATTTTTCACTTCCTATTTTGAGACAGGGTCTCGCTAAGTTATGCAGGCTGCCTCTGACCTCGAACTTGCAATCCTCCTGCCTCTGCTTCCCAAATTGCTGGGATTAAAGGCATGTGCTACCACTCTAAGCTCCTGTTTAGCTTCTGAGATCTGATGGGATCGGATGCCAGGGTGGTGCCACTGCAAGTAGTACAAAGAATAGATGTAGGTTTTGAATTACCTGCAGCACAAACAATTTGGTGGGGAGGGGAAGGCCCTCTTTAAGAAAAAGAATACATAAAATTAGTAGCACATGTATATATTCAGAATGATATATATACACATATATACATGTATGTGTGTATATATGTGTGTGTGTATATATATGTGTGTGTGGGTGTATATATGTATATATATATACATACATATACATATATATATATATATATATATATATATATATATATATATGGGCTGGGATTTAGCTCAGTTGGTAGAGTGCTGTGCTGCAGTCTCTGAGGTCCTGAGTTCGATTCCCAGCACCGCAAAAATGGGAGAAGGACCTGGCAATCCACTCCCAAGGCAATCCCGAAACAGTCAGCCATTGAAAATCCTATGAAGGTTACTATGAGTCGGATACTGACTGGACGGCACCTAACAACAACATATACATGCATATGTATATATATATATATATATTTTTTTTTCCCATGCTAGGGATCAAACCCAGGGCCTTACATGCAGTAGGCAAGTTCTCTGCTACTGAACTATTTCCCCAGCCCTGAGAAAATAAGTTTTTTTAATTCAGAAAAATTACATTATCTTGTTAGCTTCCTCTATAATAATTCCTTTTTTCACCGGGCACGATGGCTCACGCCTGTAATCCCAGTGGCTCGGGAGGCAGAGGCAGGAGAATTGCAAGTTCGATACCAGAGGCAGTCCGCGTAATTTAGCGAGACCCTGTCTCAAAAAAGTAAAAAATGGGCTGGGAGTGCAGCTTAGTGGTCCAGCACTTGCAGAGCATGCAGGCATGAGGCCCTGGGTCCAACCCTCAGTACCACCCCCCAAAAAAAATTCCTTTTTTCCACAGGATGCTGTCTGCCCCTTTACCTGGTCTGTCCTTGGCCAGGTTTTAGTCTGAATTCTCTTCCCAACTAGGCCTGGACTTTGGCACTTGCTGTCCCTGTCCGTCCTGACATTGCTCACTTTTAGCAAGAGCCCTCCTACATCAGTTTACCCAGAATTCCCTACCCAGGATATCTGATGAGGTCCCTCATCCTCCATCACTCTCTCACTACATGACACTTGAGCAAGATGCCTGCTGGCTGGGCCAGAAAACCCACTTACCCATGAGGTTTCCTCTTAATAACTCCATCACCCACCCTCGCCTCCTGCTCCACTCCTTTTCCTTGTATTCCGGTTGAGCCAAATCTCTCTTCCCTACCGCAAAACCTATCACAGCGGTAACCCCTATGCCTGTTGCAATAGTCCCGAATGAACTCTACCTTACCACTTTAATAAATGTCATGAATTTAAAACTTTTTTTTTTTTTTTTAATGATGCTGAGGATCCAACACAGGGCCTCCGCATGCTAGGCAAGCTCTCTAACACTGAGTACAACCCATCCCAATATTTCTCTCTCTCTCCTTCTCTCTCTCTCTCTCTCTCTCTCTCTCCTTCTTCTTCTTCTTCTTGCAGTACTTGGGAGTTGAACCTGGGGCCTCACACATGATTTTTACAAATGCCCTACCACTGGGCTCAACTCAAATGCTTTATTTTATTTTATTCTATTTTTTTGAGACAGTGTCTCACTAAGTTACACAGGCTGCCTTTGGCTTCAAACTCACTATCCTCCTGCCTCAGCCTCCTGAATCACTAGAATTAGAGGCATGTGCCACCAGGCCTGTCTAACATTTCTTCTTTGTTGTTGTCAGGTGCCGTTGAGTTGGGTTCAACTCATAGCAACTGTATATACGACAGAACAAAACACTCCCAGACACTGTGTCATGCCTGGCACTATGTCAGTGCTTCTCCGCTATTCATGGGGTTTTCAATGGCTGATTGTTTTGGGAATGGGCTGCCAGGTCCTTCTCCCATTTTTGCTGGAGACTGAACCCAGGGCCTCAGAGAATGCAGAACAGCATTCTACCAACAGCTAAACCCCAGTCCATTTCTTCTTTAACACTCTTTATATGACAATTTTACAAAATTTCAGAGAGATTCAAAAATTAAGCTAACCAGCTGGGTGTGGTGGCACACACCTGTAATCCCAGCGGCTTGGGAGGTGGAGCCAGGAGGATTGCAAGTTTGAGACCAGAGGAAGTCTACGTAATTTAGCGAGACCCTGTCTCAGAAAGGAAGGAAAAAAATAAAAGGGCTGGGGGTGCAGCTCAGTGGTCCAGCACTTGCAAAGCATGCAGGCGTGAGGCCCTGAGATCAACCCCCAGTACAACACACACACAAAAAAAGTTAAGATAACCTTTCTCGCTCTCTCCTTTTTTTCTTTCTTTTCTTTCTTTCTTTCTTTCTTTCTTTCTGTCTGTCTGTCTTTCTGTCTTTCTGTCTTTCTGTCTTCGTGATACAGGGAATTAACTCAGGGCCTTACACATGTTAGACAAGTGCTCTACCACTGAGTTACACCCCCCAAACCCATTGTTGTTTTTGTTGTTAGGTGCCGTCACGTCCAACTCATAGTGACCCTTATGTTGTTGTTGTTGTTAGGTGCCGTCGAGTCGGTATCCGACTCATAGCGACCCCTCTGTACAACAGGGGAAACACTATTGTCAGTGCTTCTCTACTGTTCATAGGGTTTTCAATGGCAGATTGATTTTTGGGAGGGGGTTGCCAGGTCCTTCTTCCAAGCCTATAGCTTCTGGTGTTCCCAGGCGGTCTCCCATCCAGGTACTAATCAGGCCCAACCCTGCTTAGCTTCCAAGATCTGACGGGATCGGATGCCACAGGGTTATGGCTGCAGGCTAGTGACCCTTATAGGGTTTTCAATGGCTGATTGTTTCAGGATTGCCCTGGGAGTGGATTACCAAGCCCTTCTCCCATTTTTGTGGTGCTGGGAATCAAACTCGGGACCTCAGAGACTACAGAGTGACACTCTACCAACTGAGCTAAATCCCAGCCCCCAAACCCATTAGGCTAGCCTTTTCTCTAGCATGATCAAAATTTACTTCTTATTATTGGTAGTTTAGAAAAGCTCCTTTCAGCTTCACAATTCATTATTGGTATTGACAAAGATTCTTTGTTTGCCCAAACTTTAGTCAGGCTACTGAAACTTCTAGGCTGATCTGTGTACCTTCTTATAAAATCCAGTTTTGGCAAAGAACTCTGCTAAGTCAGTTTAGCAAGGACCCTCCACACCCTCTATATCCGACTGCCTTTGATAGGCAGTGAGGTTGCTCATCCTCCACCAGCCTCCTGATGACATCTAATCACCCTCGTCTGGCTTCAGCAAGAATCCTGTTAGGTGAGTTTGGCCAGAATCCCCTTTGCCCAGGATGTCTCCTCTTAGTGACTTTCTATCCATACATCCACCCTGCTCCTTGGCTGTAAATTCTCACTTGCCCAGGCTGTATTTGCAATTAAGCTCAGTCTCTCTCTTCCACTGCAAAATTCTATTGCAGTGGTACCTATACCTATAACAATGGTCCTGAAATATGTTCTTTACCATGCCTGAACATATATCAGAGAATAATTGTTTTTCTTTTTTTCTTTCAGTCCTAGAGTGTTGAGCCCAGAGTGTCATGTATGCAAGGAAAGTACTGTACCACTTAGCTACACCCCAACCCCTTTTTTATATTTTATTTTGAGACAGGGTCTCACTAAGTTGTGCAGGCTGCCTCTGGCCTTGAACTTGTGATCCTTCTGCCTCAGCCTCCAGAGTTGCTAGGATTACAGCCACATGCTAAATGCTCAGGGAATAAATTTTTCTTTCTTTCTTTCTTTCTTTCTTTTTTTTTTTTTTTTTTGCAGTACTGGGAGTTGAACCCAGGGCCTCGTGCTTGCATGCTTTGCAAGTGCTGGACCACTGAGCTGCACCCCCAGCCTACTTTTTTTACTTTTTGAGACAGGGTCTCCCTAAATTATGCATACTACCTCTGGTCTCGAACTTGTGATCCTCCTGCCTCCACCTCCCAAACCGCTGGGATTACAGGCGTGTGTCACCATGCCCGGCTCTGTAATTTTTACTTTAGCACCTAGTATGTATATATCTGGCCAACTGTTTTTAAACTTGTGAATATCTCTATGAAGTTTCAGGGGTGAACTGTGAAATTTCAGGGAATTTAAAGTTTTCTTATACTATGATTAATGGTAATAATCTGAATCAATGATATGCATTAACTAATTTGGCTTTGCTGTCACCATGGTATGTTATGATTTACATTAACTCCATCATTAACTCTATCAGTGACAGTATCTTATGTAAACTAACTACAAAGTTAAATCTTTTGATATTGGATTATCAGATAATTCAAGAATTTATTGGTCGTGCCTATTCATAATGAATTATTGCTTTTGTTATTGACCCAAAAAAATTCTTCTTGTTACAATTCACTTCTTTGTCCTTTTTTCTTTTCTTTTCTTTTTTCTTATTTATTATTCTTTTTTTATTTTTTTGCATGACTGGGGGCTGAATCCAGGGCCTCATGCATACGTTACAAGTGCTTCACCACTAAGCTGCAGCTCCGTTTTTGTTTGTTTGTTTGTCTTGTTTTTTAATGTTTTATGTTGAGACAGGGTCTTCCTAAATTACACAGGCTGCCTCTGGCTTCAAACCTGCAATCCTCCCGCCTCTCCTGAGTCACTGGGATCACAAGCTTGGGCTGCCATGCTCAACTCTACAATTTGCTTCTCAATGTCAGAATACTATGTATTCAATTCATCATCTTTTTTCAGTGGGGTATTTGAGGATTAAACCCAGGCTCTTGCACATACTTTGCAAGTGCTCTATCACTGGGCCGTACCCCCTAGTCTACTTTTTTATTTTTTATTTTTATTTTGAGTCAACGTCTTGCCAAGTTACACAGGCTGCCTCTGGCCTCAAACTCATGATCCTCATGCCTCCGTCTCCCCAGTCGCTAGGATTACAGACATACACCACCCCCTGTACACCCGCAGCTCTTCTTTCATATTTTCAGGACCTAATAATAATTCATGATGAACCTTTACAAATATATGCAGTATAGAATTCAACCCAACAATTATGCTAAAAACGCTTTGAAAGTTACTGACAGTAACTCATAGTAAAGGTATACTCTTGTGTTTTTTAGTTTGGTTTGGTTTGGTTTGGTTCGGTTTGGTCTTTGATACAAGGTCTAGCAACACAGCCAGGCCTGGAACTCACTTTGTAGCCCATGCTAGTTTCAAACTAGTGGGCTGCCCTCAGCCCCCTGAGTCCTGGGATTATAGGCATGCACCCCCATGCCTGGCTGGGCTTTGCATTTTAAAATGACAAAACAGCCCTTCACATACTGCATTTCCTCACTTGTTCACTGAACCATTCCAAAATGTCTTACCAAACTAGAGTTAAATTAGTGAAGCATGTAAACCTAAAACAACAACAGAGAAGGGCAGATCCTCAAAAGAAAGAACAGCAGGGGGTTGAAATCCAAATGGTGCATGCTACTGTGAACTATAGGGACTTCTTAGGAGGTTGGAGCCAAAGGAATCTTTTAATGATAAAAAGGAGGGGATCTGGGAGAGGATCAGTGGTAAAGCACTTGCCAGGTACCCATAAGGCCCCAGATTCCATCTCCAGCACCAGTGTGAAAAAACAAAAAGATGTCCACAGGACCATTGATTACAGGGCTTGTTGTAGGAGGTGGCATTAGCTTATTGGTGGAGGCAGCCCCTGTTGGACAAGGGTCCCTGAGCAAGTAGCAAGTGGCTTATCTGTAATATTGCTCTGTGTGTGTGTGTGTGTGTGTGTGTGTGTGTGTGTGTGTGTCTGTGTGTCTGTGTGTGTGTTGCAGGGTCTCAAACCCAAGGCCTCATACATGCTTGCTGAATGTTCTACCACTGAGCTGCATGCCCAGGTCCTGGACTATTGCATTTGAAAGGAGTTCCTTGCGTAGTTCTCATCATAGGCTTACATGCAGAAATTCCTTGTGATAGGTCCTCACGCATGTAATTTACGTCTTCCAATATAGAGGCCAGCTTTGCTGCAGTTCCCCATAGCAGACAACTAGAGGCATTCAAATGAGATGAGTGTGCGTCAAATCAGCAGATGTTGGTAGAGAGTCCACCTTGTACTAGGACCTGGGACACAAAAATGAGAAATTATAGAGATGAATAAGAAAATCTACACACCTCTCTGCTTCTATTCAGTCTATCTTTTCCCTTTTCTTTCTAATATTCCCAACAAAGGGGATCCAAACGAATGTGGAAATTATCAAACAATATCATTGATATCATATGCAAGTAAAAATTTTTAAAGATGATTCAAAAGTGACTGCAGCAGTATATAGACAGGGAACTGCAAATCAGGTTGGATTCAGAAGAGGGTGTGGAACTAGGGACATGATTGATATATCAGATGGAGATTAGCTGAAAGCAGAGACTATCAGAAAGATGTGTATGTTTTATTGACTCTGCAAAAGCATTTGACTGTGTGGATCATAAAAAATTATGGATAACACTGTGAAGAATGGGAGTACCAGAGCACCTAATTGTAATCATGAGGAATCTGTACATAGACCAGGAGGCAGTCATTCGAACAGAAAAAGGAAACACTACTTGGTTTAAAGTCGAGAAAGGTGTGCTTCAGGGCTACATCCTTTCACCATAGCTCTTCAATGTCTATGCTGAGCAAATAATCCAAGAAGCTGGACTTTATGAAGAAGAATGCAGCATCAGGATTGGAGGAAGACTCATTAACAACCTGCATTATGCAGATGATACAATTCTGCTGACAGTGAAGAAGATTTGAAACATTTACTGATGAGGATCAAAGAACATATCCTTCCACATGGATTGTGCCTCAACATCAAGAAAACAAAAATTCTTTACAACTGGGTCAGTATGCAACTTCACGAGAAATGGAGAAAAGATTGAGGTTGTCCAAGATTTTGCTTTACTTGGTTCTATAGTCAACACCCATGGAAGCAGCAATAAAGAAATCAAAAGATGCATTGCATTGGGAAAAGCTGTTGCAAGAGATCTCTTTAAAGTATTGAAAGGTAAAGATGTCACATTGAAGACCAAGGTACACCTGACTCATGCCATGGTATTTTCAGTCACATCATATGGTTGTGGATGTTGGATGTTGAATAAGGGAGACAGGAAAAGAGTTGATGTTTTTGAATTATGGTTCTGACAACAAATATTGAATATACCATGGACTGCCAAAAGAACCAACAGATCTGTCCTAGAAGAAGTGCAACCAGAGTGCTCCTTGGAAGTTAGGATGGCTAGGCTGCATCTGACATATTTTAGGCATATTGTCAGGAGGGACCAATCCCTGGAGAAGGACATCATGCTTGGGAGAATGGTGGGTCTATGAAAAAAAAAGGAAGACCCTCAATTAGATGGATCAATGCATTGACTGCAACAAG
>VMDO01003443.1:131654-143451 GCA_007922755.1 Pedetes capensis | reverse complement strand
AGGAGAGAACAATCCCTGGAGAAGGACATCATGTTTGGAAGAGTGGCAGGTCAACGGAAAAGAGGAAAACCCTCCACCAGATGGATTAACACAGTGTCTGCAACAATGGGCTTAAACATAAATAAGATGGTTTGCCTGGCACAGAATCGGCAAGTGTTTCGATCTGCTGTGCATAGGGTCGCTATGAGTCGGACTCGACAGGACGGCACCTAACAACAACAACAACAGCCTCTCATGTTGCAGAGATTACAGGTATGCACCATGGCACCCAGCTGTATAGTCTTGTTAATGAGTTGTTGAAGACTATTTTCAAGTTTTTAGTGACAACTTTTGCATCTACATTCACTAGGAAAATTGATGTAGTTGTATTATTTTGTGTGTCTTTATCTGGTTTTAGTATCAAAGTAATCCTGGCTTCATAGAAAGAGTTTGGTAGTGTTCCTTCTATTTCTATTTTATGGAATAATTTTAGAAGCATTGCTGTTAATACTTCTTTAAGGCCTGGTAGAATTGGCAGGAAATCTATCTGGTCCTGAGCTCTTGTTTGTTGAGAGACTCTTCATTACTGCTTCAATTTTGTTGCTCATTAACAATCTGTTTAAGTTGTATGTATCCACCTGATTTAATTTTGGTGGTCACTTTTGTCTAGGAATTTATCCATTTCACTTAGGTTTCCTAAGTGTTTGGAATATAAGTTTTACAAGTATTTCCTAATGAATCTCTGCATTTTATTGGTATTTGTTGTAATGTTCATTTTTTCATCTCTAATTTTATTAGTTTGTGGTCTCTCTCTCTCTCTCTCTCTCCCTCTCTCTCTCTCTTTCTCTTTTTTGGTTAGGCTAGCTAAGAGCATGTTGATTTTGTTTATCTTTTCACAAGAACCAACTCTTTACCTCATCAATTCATTGTTTTATTTTTTAGTTTCCATTTCATTAATTTCTCCTCTGATCTTTATTACTCCTTTCCATCTACTGATTATTGTTTTTACTTGAAACCTAGAAGTGCATCATTAAGTTATATATTTGAGTCTTCTCTGATTTTTAATGTAAAAACTCACAACTGTAAAATTTCCTCTTAGAACCACCTTTGCTGTATCTCAAAGGTTCAAGTAGATTGTATTTTCATTTTCATTTAATTCTTAGAATTTTTAAATTTCCTTCCTGATTTCCCATTGATCATTTAAGAGTATATTGTTCAGTTTCCATGTATTTATATGGTTTCTTTAGTTTCTTTTGCTACTGATTTCTAGTTATATTTCATTATGATCTGATAATATATAAAAATTATTTTGATAAATTTTGTATTTGTTAAGATTTGATTTCTGGCCAAAAATGTGATCTATTTTATAGAAAGTTCCACAGGCTGGCGAGAATGTGTGTTGTGTAGCTTTAGGATATAATATTCTGTGGCTGTCTCATAAATCCATTTGATTTATGAGCCAGGCATGGTGGTGCACACCTGTAATCCCAGCAGCTCAGGAGACAGACGCAGGAAGATCGCAAGTTTGAGACCAAAGGCAGTCTGTGTAACTTAGTGAGACCCTGTCTCTAAAAGTAAAAAAAATGAGCTGGGGTGCAGCTCAGTGGTCCAGCACTTGCAAAAGCATGCAAGAATGAGGCCCTGGGTTCAACCCCCAGTATCATAAAAAAATAAAATAAAAAATCCATTTGATTTATGGTAAACTGAAACTCTGAAGTGTCTTTCTTGATTTTTTTGTCTGGATGGTCTATGTATGGATGAGAGTGAGAGTAGGGTATTGAAGTCACTCACTATTATTTTTATGGGCCTGTTTGTCCCTCTGTGGCTAGAAGTTTGTTATAGTAAATTGGGTGCTCCAATGTTTGGTGGGCTGGGATTTAGCTCAGTTGGTAGAGCACCACTCTGCAGTCTCTGAGGTCCCGAGTTTGATTCCCAGCACCACAAAAACGGGAGAAGGATGTGGCAACCCACTCCCAAGGCAATCCCGAAACAACCAGCCACTGAAAACCCTATAATGGTCGCTATGAGTCGGACATGACTCAATGGAACCTAACAACAACAACAATGTTTGGTGCACATATACCATATATTCTTGAATATAATCTACACCCTTTAAACAGTTGTAGAGGACTAAAATATAGGTGCAGATTGGATTCATGGTCAAGAGCTGGTTTTGGGAAAATGATAGAACATGCAATCCTAATCAGATTCTAATCCTTATCTAATTATTTAGCATTCTAAAACTGTTGAAAGGGGGTGAATTTGATTTGAGAATATATGGCACTTTTTACAATTATTACATCATCTTGATGGATTGTTCCTTTCATTTAAATGTCTTGACTTCATCTCTTCTGAGTAATTTTGGCTTGAAGTCTACTTTGTCTGGTATAAGAATGGCTACCCCTTCAAGATCATTTATGTTTAGGGCTTATTTTGAGAGGGAGTTACTGATTCTTATAATTGTGTTAGATGTTATCCTGCTTAGTTTGCATGTAATTTGTTCTTTTCTTTCACCATTATTCATATTCAGGATTGGGGTCAGACATGATTCATTATTTCCTAGCTCTCATTGGTTTATCTATTCCTTTCATGAAATTGATTTTTTCTTCTCTTTTGTAGTTTAGACTTTCTTCCTCCTGTATGTGTAGAATTTCTTGAGGTAGTTAGTGCAATGCAAATGTGATGGTCATGATTGACTTTAGTGTGTTCCTATCTTGGAAGGTCTTTGTTTCTCTATTGATTTTAAATGATAATTTTTCTGGATAAAATAATCTTGGATAAAGCATAGAGAGTGAAAAGGTGTGGTGAAATGATACAGCCCTGACACACACCTTTCTATAGGTTAAACCAGGCATCATTTCTTCTTCTTTTCCAATGACAGCCCCCTGGTCCATGTACAGATTCCTAATGAGTGTAATTTAGTTCTCTGGTGCTCCTTTTCTTCACAATCTTATCCATAATTTGTTATGATCCACACGGTAAATTAAATTGCATAGTCCATAAAACATAGATAGGTATCTTTCTGGAATTCTCTGTTTTTAGCTAATACCCATTAGACATCAGCAATGATGTCCCTGGATCCATGGCTTCTTCTGAATCAGGCTTGATTTTATGGCAGTTCCCTGTCTATATACTGCTGCAGTCACTTTCAAATGGTCTTTAGCAAATTTTACTTATGTGTGATATTAATGATATTGTTTGATAATTTCCACATTCAGTTGGGTCCTTTTGTTGGAAATAAGCACAATTATGGATCTCTTCTAGTCATTTTGCCAGGAAACTGTATTCCAAATTTTGGAAAGCAAGGAAGCACCTCCAGTGCTGCATCTGTTTGTTGAAAAACTTCTGTTGATATTATATTATTTCCTGGATCCTTGTGTTCTGACAATACCTTCACAGCAGCTTCCACTTTATTTTCAGTACCATTGGTTTCTGATCATATGAAACCTCTTGAAATGGTTGGTCATCCATTAATCTTTTTGGTGTAATGATTCTGTATATTCCTTCCATCTTCTTTTGGTATTTTCTGCTTAGATTAATATTTTCTCAGTAGAATTCTTCACTATTGCCACTTGAGTCTTAAATATTTTCTTGGAATCTATGTTGCTGTTGTTAGGTGCCGTCAAGTCGGTATCCAACTCATAGTGACCCTCATAGGGTTTTCAATAGCTGTTTCAGGATTGCCTTGGGAATGGATCGCCAGGCCCTTCTCCCATTTTTGCAGTGCTGGGAATAGAACTTGGGACTTCAGAGACTGCAGTGCAGTGCTCTACCAACTGAGCTAAATCCCAGCCCAAATCTATAAGCTTGAGAAAAATAAAGCTTATTCTTCACTTTTTATTTGCTATCTTGAGCTCTTTGACATGTCATCATAATATTGTCTTCATAGGCTGCCCTCTGCAATCTTCTGTTTAGTTCTTTAACTTTGTCATGTCTTCCTTTTACTTTAGTAACTTGACATTCAATGGTAGGTTTCAGAATCTCTTTTGACATGTAATTTGATCTTTTCTTTTTTTTCCTTTATTTTTAATAACTTTTTGCCTTCTTCACGAATGATGTCTTTGATGCCATGCCACAACTCCTCTGGTCTTCTATCATTAGTGTCTAACATATCAAACTTGTTCTTGTTGTGGTCTGTGAACTCAAGTGGGATATACTCAAGGACATACCTTGGATCTTGTACAGTTTTCTAGTTTTCTTTAGTTTAAGTTTAAACCTTCACATGAGCTGTTGATGATTCACAAACACACTTGATTTTGTTCTGGAATTTTTTTCTGTGATATACAGGGTTGAACTCAAGCCCTCATGCTTGCATGCTTTGCAAATGTGCCACTGAGCTGCACCCCAGTCCATTTTTTTTTTTTTTTTTTTTACTTTTTGAGACAGGATCTCACTAAATTAGTCAGACTGCCTCTAGTCTCAAACTTGTGATCCTCCTGCCTCTGCCTCCCAAGTTGCTGGGATTGCAGGCATGCACCACTGCACCTGGCTCTGGCTCTGGATTTTGATATTGAGCTTTTCCATCATTTCTTTCCACAAGTGTAGTCAACTTGGTTCATGTAAGTTCCATCTGGTGAACTCCATGTGTAAATTCACCATTTATGTTGGTGACAAAATGTACTTGAAATGAAAAGATCATTAGTCCAACAAAATTCTATTGTGTGATTTATGAAGAAGAATGTGGCATCATCATTAGAGGAAGACTCATTTAAACCCTTTGTAAAACAGATGACATAACTCTGCTTGCTGAAAATGAAGAGCATTTGGAACATTTACTGATGGAGATCAAAGACCACAGCCTTCAATATGGATTACACCTTAAAATCAAGAAAACATAAATCCTTATTACTGGCTCTGTATGCAACTTCATGATAAACAGAGAAAAGATTGAGGTTATCCAAGATTTCATTTTACTTGGTTCTACAATCAATATCCACAGAAGCAGCACTCAAAAAAAATCAAAAGATGCATTACATTGGGAAAAGTTGTCACAAAAGACCTCTTTAAAGTGTTAAAAAATAAAGATGTCATATTGAAGATGAAGGTAAGCCTGACTTATATAATAGTATTTTCAATCACATCATATGATTATGAAAGCTGGGCATTGAATAAGGGAGACAGGAGAAGAATTGATGCTTTTGAATTATGTAGGAGTTGAATATTGAATATACCATGGGCTCCCAAAAGAACCAACAGATATGTCCTATATGATGTGCTATCAGAATGGTCCATGGAAGCAAGGATGGCTAGACTACCTCTGATGTATTTTGGACATGTTGTCAAGTGGAACCAATCCCCAGAGAAGGACATCATGTTTGTGAGAGTGGCAGGCGAGTAAAAACAAGGAGGAACATCAACTAGATGTTTTGACACAGTGGTTGCCACAATGGGCTTTAAACATAAAAAAGATCATGTACCTGGCACAGAATAGGGGAGTGTTTTGTTCTGTTGTAAATAGGGTCACTATGAGTTGAACCCAACTTAATGTCAATTAAAAACAACAGTTATTTACTTTCAAGACTTGAAATATATTATTCTATGCTTTTCTGAATTTTAGGGTTTCTTCTGAGAGGTCTAATGCTATTCTCATAGGTTTTCCTTTTAGAGTTGTTTTGCTCTTTCAGCTTTTAATATTGTTTCTTTGGTAATCTTGGCATTTTGACTATAATATGTCTTGGAGAGATTCTTTTCTGGTCATGTCTATTTTGTGTTCTAACTGCCTCTCATGGTTGGATATCCATTTCTTTCTCCAGATTTGGGGAATTTTCTGCTGTAATTTTGTTGAATACAGTTTCTATGCCTTTAGTTTTTATTACAGCTCCTTCTTCTACCCATGGCTTCTTAGATTTCATCTCTTGATCATATCTCAGAGCTTTTAGAAGTTGTGATCATCTTCCTTTATCATTTTCTATTGGTATATGAATGTAGTATTTTGTCAATCTTATCTTCCACCCATGGTAGTTTTTCTTCTGTTTTATCTAGTCTACTTGTGATGCTTTCCAGTATTTTTAGTTGATTTACTGAGTTTTTCCTTTCCAACATTTCTGTTTGGGTTTTTTCCCCAAATCCCAATGTCTTACAGTATTTCTCATCAATTTTGCCAACTTTGTCTTCTGCATTGGTGACTTTCTTATTTAGGTATTGAATCGATTTCTTTACTACATTGATTGTTTGTTTGTACTGTCTTTGAGGTCATTGGTCATTGGTCATTTTTATAGTAGACTTTTGAATTCTTTGTCCAGCATTTCAATCATATCAGTATCTTTGGATTTAGAAGTTGAGGCATTATGGTTTTATGAAGTAGGCATGTTGTCTTACTTTTTCATGTTTCTTGTGTTTGCATTTTGTGATTTGTATAGCTGTTGTGATGGATATCTCTTCCAGTATTATTTGGAGATGTTGTTAGTGGTCATCTTTCTTTCAACATCTCACTCTAATAAGAGAAGACAAACCACTGTAACAGGTACAAAACTCAACCAAACCAGATATAGAAATATACTAAAAATTAATTAAAGCTGAATACTACACTGCCAAGAATGATAGAACAGAAACCTGCAACAATAACATAAAGTAAGCTATAAAGTTAAAAATTATTTAGAGTGAAACTAAAAATAATAATTATCTAAAATAAAATAAGTGGCATGAAAATGGGAAAAGAAAGAAGCAGTAAAGGAAGAAGAAGAAGGGGAAGGAATATCAGGAAGAGGGAAAGAAAGAGCAAAAGGCTTAAAACGCTGGTTACACAATAAACAAAAAAGTAAACAAAATTAGATATGTATAAAAAGAGGAATAAAAATGAAAGACTGAGGGATTTCTTTTTAAAAATAAAGAGAATAAATGTATAGTGACTAGAAAAAAGTAGGTGGCAGTAAATAGAAAAAGGAAAGCTAAAAAAGAAAAAATTACATTACGAAAAGGAGAAAAATGAAAAATAGAATTTTAAAAAGGAAAAGGAAAATTTTTTAAAAGAAAAACATGACAAAATACTGAAACAATTTCTTTTTCTGTCTAATATGGGAGACTGCCAGATGGAGATGGTCAGCTGAAGCTGGAATATCTTATGTTTTCTACAGTTATGTAGGTACTAAGCCTGGACTTGTCGAATGTAGATATCTGGCAGGACTGCCTTCTCTACAAGAACTTATCTTGTGTACCTACAGCATCTGTTGGACAAACTTAGTTGTGTATCTTGTAGCCCAGGCAGGTTTTCACATATGCTAGAGACTTCCCAGTTTATACTCCTAGGATGCTTAAAGTCCAAGCCAATGAATATATCTGGAATGCACTAAGGACTAGGGAAAGCAAATGGATTACTGAGACTGTCCTGAATGATACGTCCTGATGTTTTCATAACCTGCCCAACATTGAACTTTCTGAGGGTAGGAAAATGTTACAGGGGTCAAGTACTGAATGTCACTGAGCTTCAGAGTTCTAAGACATACAAGCAGTGCACATCATGGTAGATAACTGTCTCCCAAAGTGAAGATGCATGCTGGTCTCAGCTCAGGGTTGTTGGGCTCTGCAGTTTCTCTTAGGAGATGGGGTCAGCTTCTCTCCCCAGAGGGCGAGGTCGATACAGTATACTAGAGAGGAAGAAAGAGAACTAATGAGGCCCTGTAGCCACATACTTCCCAGCCATTTGTTTTCCAATCATGTGCTTCCCAGCCACCTGTAAGATGAACATCAATGTCAGCTCCCTCTGAGACAAAATTTTTGATCTAGTAGTCAGTGTTTCCCTATCAAGAAGAAGCAAAGGACTAAAATTTTCCCTGTATTTAACCTGCATTTAATTTTGTATCCTGCTTCTTTGCTAATGGTGCTAATTAGCTCTAAGAGTTTTCTAATGGAATTTTTAGGGTCCTTTAGGTATAAGATCAGGTCATCCACAAATGAAGGATAAGAACTACATGAGATATACATAACTCCAAGCAAGTGAAAAGGACAGTGTTCAACAGAGCCTGCTCCCTTATCAAGATCACAGCTGGAAAGATTCCTAATCTTTTTGAAATGTCTACTTCTGGGCCCATTCCTTAAAAGGCACTGGGGAGTTCATCAGCCCATTCCAGAGATAGACCTCAAATATGTTTCTTTTCTCTCCTGAAGGCTCAAACCTCACTATCAAAGCCACATGTAACCTCGGCTCATTAAATAGTAGCCCTTTACCACTGCCTGCCTTCACAACTCAAAAGCACACTTTCTTTAATAAATCTATGTTTATATTCTTTATCTTCAATAAACTTAGCCTATATTCCCTATTATAGTTTTGATGTCTCATATAAATTCTTTTATATGCTGAAAACAAATGAACTGAGGTACTATGTGCTATGACAGGAAGAGGTGCTGCTGAATTTTAGAATTTTTTCCCATTTCTGTGAAATATGTCATTGGAATTTTGGTGGGATTACATTGAATCTACAGATTGCTTTTGGTAATATAGCCATTCTCACAATATTAATTATTCTAATCCATAAGCAAGGGAGATTCTTCCATCTTCTAGTATCTTCTGTGATTTCTTTAGTCTTTTGAAGTTTGTGTTGTAGAGGTCTTTAGGGTCTTTGGTTAGATTGGTTCCTAATAATTAGTTTTTGGTAAGCTATTGTAAATGATAGTGTTGTTTTGATTTCTTTCTCTTCTTGCTCGATATTAGCATAAAAGAATGCTACTGATTTTTCAGTGTTAATTTTGTATCCTGCTTCTTTGCTAATGGCGCTAATAAGCTCTAAGAGTTTTCTAATGGAATTTTTAGGGTCCTTTAGGTATAAGATCAGGTCATCCACAAATACAGAAAATTTGGTCTCTTCTTTCCCTATTTGTATTCCCTTTATTTCTTTCTCTTGCCTGATTGCTCTGCGTAGCACTTCAATCATGATGCTGAATAAGACAGGAAAGAGAGGACATCCTTGTCTTATTAGCAATCTTAGAGGGAATGGCTTCAGTTTTTCTCCATCTAACATGAATTTGGCTATAGGTTTGTCATAGATGGCCTTTATGATGTTGAGATACATTCTTTCTATACCTAATTTCTAGAGGATATTTGTCATAAAGGGATGTTGAACTTCATCAAAGGCCTTCTAAGCATCCATTGAGATTATCATATGATTTCTATCTGCCAGCCTCTTATTGTGTTGAGTTATATTAATTGACTTGTGTATGTTGAACCAGCTTTGCCTCTGTGGGATGAAGCCCACCTGATCGTGGTGTATGAAATTTTTTTATGTGTTGCTGAATTTGGGTTGCAAGAATTCTCTTGAGGACTTTTGCATGAATGTTCCTCAGGGAAATTTGTCTGTAGTCCTTTATTGTAGTGTCCTTATCTAGTTTTGGTGTCTGAGTGATTCTGACTGTGTAGAATGAATTTAGAAACATACCTTTCCTTTCCATTTTATGAAATAATTTGAGGAGGATTCGTATTAACTCTTCTTTAAACATTTGATAGACTGAGCTGTGAACCTGTGTGGGGACCTGGGCTTTTATTTGTTGGGAGGATTTTTATAACTGCCTCAATTTACTTGCTTGTTATAGTCTGTTTAATTTGTTTATGGATTCAGGATTTAGTTTTGATAGGACATAAGTTTTAAGGAATTTATCTATTTCTTCTGTATTTTCATTTTGGGGGAATATAATTTCTCAAAGTAGACTCTGATGATCTTCTGTACTTTGTTGGTATCCATCATTTTGTCACCTTTTCATCTCCAATTTTATAAATGTGGGTTTTTTCTCTTTTTGTGAGTTTGGCTAAAGGAGTGTCTATTTTGTTTATCTTTTCAAAAAACCAGTTCTTGGTTTCATTAATTTTTTGTTATCATTTTAGTCTTTATTTCATTCATCTCTGCCTTGATCTTAATTATTTCTTTTGGTGTGTTTCTTTTGTGGTTGACTTATTGTTGTCTTTCTGGTGCCTTGAGGTGTACCATTAAGTTATTTAATTGTGCTTTCTGTTTCTGTTTGATGTGGGAACTCATGACTGTAAACTTCCCTCACAGGACTGCCTTTGCTATATCCCATAGATTTTGGAGGGTAATGCTTTCATTATCATTTGATGGAAGGAAGTTTTTAATTTCCTTTCTAATTTCTTTGATGGTCCACTGATTATTCAGAAGTGTGTGATTTAATTTCCATGTATTTATAACTTTTGTAGTTTTCCTTGCTTTTGATTTCTAGTTTTATTTCATTGTAATCTGAATAGGTACAGAGGATGATTTTGATTTTTTTGTATTTACTGATGCCATTCTGTGGACTAAAATGTGATCTATTTTAGAAAAAGTTCTATGTGGTGCTGAGAATAATGTGTATTCTGCCTCTGCTGGATGGAATGTTCTGTACACATCTATAAGATTGACTTGATCTATGGAGTTGTTTAAGTCCATCATTTCTGTGTTGACTTTTTGTGCTGATGACATGTCTCTTAAAGAGAGTGGGGTATTGTGGTATCACACAATTGTTGTGTCTGGACCTATGTGTTCTTTTATTGCCAGTAAGATGTATTTTATGAAGTTAGGTGCTCCTATGTTTGGTGCATAAATGTTGACTAACATTATGTTTTCCTGGATGATTATGCTGTAGTGACTGTCTTTGTCTCTTCTGATTAGTTTGGGATTGAAGTAAAATTTGTCACAAATTAGTATAGCTACACCTATTTTCCAGCCTTTTATTTGCAATCTATTTTGGTCTTTATGGATGAGATAAGTCTCTTAGACCACAAATATCAAGTTTTTGCTTATTCATCCAAT
This sequence comes from Pedetes capensis, assembly GCA_007922755.1. Lineage (NCBI taxonomy): Eukaryota > Metazoa > Chordata > Mammalia > Rodentia > Pedetidae > Pedetes > Pedetes capensis. Next base: position 132,742 of record VMDO01003443.1, on the reverse strand, counting down.
TGGTCAATCAGTGTCTTTTTAATGGTAAGTTAGGACCATTTACATTTGAGTAATTATTGAGACAAACTTGGTGTTCTGCATCATTATGTCCACTGTTTCTTTTCTTTGGTTCTTGATTAGCTTGTTTTCTTGCATTCTTCTCATGTCTTTTACTTATTCCTTTGGTCCTGTGTTTGGACTTTTGTTTTCCTGTGTGCAGTATTTCTTTAAAAATCCTCTTCAGTGCTGGCTTGTTCATGAATTGCTATCATGGAAAGTCTTAATCTGTGCATCTATTTTAAATGATAACTTTGTGGGCATAGTCATGCTGATTGGTAGTTATTTTCAGGACTTGAAAAATGTCTCACCAACTTTTCCTTGCCTTTAGATTTTTTGAGAGGTCAACTGTTATTCTAATGGGCTTGCCTTTGTAAATGAGCTGGCATTTCTCTCTTGCAGTCTTTAAAATAATTTCTTTGCTCTGTAGACATAGTGTTCCAATTATAATGTGTCATGGAGAGGATCTGATCTGATCTACTCTATTTGGAGTTCTGGCTACTTCTGTGATTTCGGTGTATATTTCTTCCCTTAGGTTTAGGAAGTTTTCAGCTAGTATTTCATTGATTTGCTATGTTCCTAGTTTTAGTTTCAACTCCTTCTTGAACTCCCTGTATCTGTAGGTTACATCTTTTCATTTTATCAAAGACCTCTTGCAAATATTGGTCTTACTGCTTCATCTTTTTGTCCTTCTCAGTATCTGAACAGGTAAGCTCTTCAACTTTTTTTTCCAGTCTCTGAAATTCTATTTTCTACTTCATCCAATCTGGATACATTAGATTCTACTGTCAGTTCAATTTTATTGACTATGTTTTGTAGATGCAGAATTTCTGTTTGGTTCTTTTTCAGGCTCTCAATTTCTTTGCTGAATTTTTCTTGTAAGTTTTTTTTTTTTTTTTTTTTTTTTTTTTTTTTTTTTTTTTTTTTTTTTTTTTTTTTTTTTTTTTTTTTTTTTTTTTTTTTTTTTTTTTTTTTTTTTTTTTTTTTTTTTTTTTTTTTTTTTTTTTTTTTTTTTTTTTTTTTTTTTTTTTTTTTTTTTTTTTTTTTTTTTT